>CM031233.1:114493044-114545960 GCA_018340775.1 Taxus wallichiana var. yunnanensis
TGAGTGCAATATGGTCCATATTATGAATATTTATTAATTTTATGCCTATGTTGGATCGATAGGAATGATTAGGGGGTTTTCAGGACAATGGTGTAAAATGTTGTTAAAGGTCATAAAATAGCGGAATATATCAAAAGTGGTTGAAAGCGGTCGAAAATGGTCGTAATGTACTTTGAAGTAAGTATGAGATGCTTTAAGATGTTTAGAATGCATAATGTGATATTTTAGGGTATCTATAATAATCACGTAGTACATCTAACAATGTTTCACATTGTTACAAAAAAAGTACATAACACACAAGGAAACGATTTTGATTCGATTATGGTAATAAAAAATATTGGGACAATTTGAACAATATTATTGTAGATCATCAACAACTTCTCATTCTATAACTTATAGAAATTACGAAGGCACCCTGTGGGACCATACCTATAATTGGGTCCGTTGTTAGTTACATGTCTCTCTTCTCAAACTTTTAAATATTTCAAAAAAATTTAAAAAATAAAAATTAAAAACTAGGACTTCAACATGACTCAAGTTACTAGTTTATACTTTAAATATGTTATTTATCACATGATTTATAGATATAATACTCTATTTTTCTATTTACATATTCATTTTGTGTGGTATTTGAGCATGATATAGGCCACACATGATCATATATGGCTTTCAGGTGTAATACTTTCCCTCTTTCTAGTGGTCTTACCTTATTTAAGGCATACTTCTATACAAATAAAAATATACAAGGTTATATTTTTATACTACTTTACATATCTTTCTATTTCTAGAACATTTATTGCTCATGTTTATGGCTTTCAGTCTAGTATGTTTCTACCAAGATTTGATACTAATACATATGGATTGTCTAGATTAGTGTCTCTTACGTTATCCACCTTTCGTTGATGTTTACTTTCTTGCACATCAAATGTAATATTATTTTTCTTTGTTATGTTGTGGAGCCTATTTTTATGTATGGAAGTGTAGAAGACTGTACACTATCCATAATTTTTTGCCTCGAAAAGCATGGCTAATATCTTGGGAAACATACTCTTATCATATGGGCGGGAGTTTTGACCCATAGGTTTATGGGGTTGTTTGACCCATGGTTTTGGTACCCATGGTATTGTAAAACTGCTTAAGAAGTTTCCTATTTATATGATTTTTGCATATAGTAGGGTTGATGTTAAAAAGAGTTTGTGAGAATCGGTGGAAACGAGGCACCATGAAGTAGTTGCACTCCAACGGAATCGTGATAGCTCCAGCGATTGCAAGAAAGAATTGATCAGTAATGGAAGAACTTGCTCAACAGAAACAAAGCTTGCACATAGAGGAAAGACAACGGAGTGTCTTGGCATGCTCATAAATGAATAGTAAAGGGGTACATATAGGGTGTTGAGTAACCCTAGTGCATGACACACATGAAACCCTAAACCTAACCCTAAACCTAACCCATGTGAGATGACCCTCCAATATGAGAGGAGGACACATAGGATAACTCACACTAACACCCCCCTTCATCGAAGCTGGGGTAGCGGCTGTGATGAGTCAGACAGAAAAGGAAGACACTCTAAACAACTAAGAAAGATGTGTCAATGGGGCCCGCAACTAAAGGCCTGATAAGGTGCCCATATACAAACACAATCTTCCTAGAAGAAGAAGAAGAAAAATGGGTCCCGGCATAAATCTTGATGAGGTACCCATGTACAAAAGAAGTCCCAAGCAGCAAAGGAAAACCCAGTGGGAAAAACATCCACCACAAGAGAACAAAAATACTCTCTAATCTAAGAAAGATTCCAAAGATGGGTCCTGGCCATAGACTAGCATGTAAAGGTACTCATGTACAAAGGGGCAATCTCTCAGAAAGAAAAAAGAGAGAAGATGAGGAAGATGAGATGGATGCGAGAAGATGCCATGGATGGATCTGAACTCTGCCACTGTAAGAAGTCTCCTAGAAGAATGTCAATGATGAGATCCTCTGCCTCTGGATTGAAGAAGAGCCATCTGCACCGTACTGTGTATCTACCCTTAGGAAGGATAGAACAGATATGCTTTGGAAATCTGCCCACTCCACGAAGAAAGAAGGCGAAGGCGGTAGCATGAAGAACTCGATTACGGTCCACGAAAGTGTGACATAGGTCTAGCAAGTGAGTGCAAAAGAGCCTAGGGTAATGTCATGAGTGTAGAACGCGAGTATGAAGGCTGAACACCTGTAGAAAGGATTTACAACTGATGTGAAGGCAATAAAACATCCCCCACGATAGAAAATGGATCATAAAACAAGGGTGGATTAATGAAAGTCTCCGAGTAAAGTGGAAGTGGCAAGAGTCCCAGAAGGGGCACTCCCAACAATGGAGATGATGAACTCCTCTGAAATACTTGTAGATGGATGAAGAACCTGTAGTACATCACAAGTGTACATTGTATAGGAGACTACTCAATATTTGATGAGATGTGGGATGTGTCAATACTCTCTGGAATAGTGAGAGAAGGAGGAGAAGAGTCCTCTGTAGTACTCTCGACATCAAAACTAGGTGCACAATCCTCGTCATCAGAAGTAGAACCAAGTGAGTCTGTATCAGTGGAACTGTCATCACACAAAGAAATAGAGGAGACAACTGAATCAGAAGCAGAGGTGAAGAAAGAGTGGGGTCCAACGAAATCTGAGTGAGTATGTCTCATATCCAAAGTATCTCCAACTAAATCTCCAACACTTTGCAAAGTTTTCCTAGCCCAAAGAGGACCAGGAGAATCAAGCTCAGAGTCAGAAGATTCTTCACTCGAGTGAGAAGGGACATAGTCCTCATCATCACTACTGTCAGAATCGGAAGACTCAAAAGTTTGAGAGTCATGAAGAGGAGCACGCTCAACAACATCATCATCTGAGGAGTTAGAGTCCGAAGTGACATCCAAATAAGTCCGAATCGGAGAGAGTGAAGAACGTCAGTAGGTAGAGAAGTAGAATTCAAATCAGAAGTAAAGTGGGAAAAGGTGTACAACCATGAACGGTGATCTACCTTTCCCTCAGCCATTGTAGTGTCATTGTTAAGCTCACGAATAATCACCGAGTTAGGACCAAATTCCACTCGCATTCCTTCACCAAGGTGAGTAATTTGGTAAAACTGATAGGAGATTGGTAGAGAGATCAGGAACACTTAACACTTGGTTGAATTTTCCCCATCTATCTCTCGATCCACTATGAAGAAACCGACTCATCGTTTGTGGACACTTTCGTGTTATCACCCAACATGATTTGGGACATATCACAAGGTTCGATGTTGGAGAACTCAACATGCGAAGAAGCCATGTGGTGCGAGGCACCAGAATCTATAATCCACGTCAATGAAGGAGAAACTCAAGCTACGAGGGCCTTTCCTTTCTTCTTATCAGATTTAGAACCTTTTGCAGTGGAAGACTCGGCCTTCGGAGCATTTTGTTTTATGGATTCAGGAACACTTATTTTATTCTTCTCAAGTAAATGAGATAAGTGATCAATCATTTCGAAAACAATGTTGCTTGTCGTGACCAGACTTCTTGCAATAGGAACACAAATACCTATCTTTCTGTGCTCTAGGCTCAGAAGTCGAAGTGTTCGTGTTAATTTTAGTTTTGGTCTTGGTTTCTTTCTTAGGTTGATCCTTTTTCTCTATCTCATTATCAGTCTTCTTTTCCTTACTAGTACTTGCTACAAGGGCATGTGACTTGGACTTGAGAGACCCCATTTGAATGAGTTTGTCTATTCTCAAATGAGTTGGGACGAAAAATAGTCAAAGGAGGGCATATTCCAATCCTTGCCCAAGGCAGCTTTTGTAGCGTAAAAAGTTGACACAAAGACAGAATATTCAGGACCTAACTTAGAGAGAATCGACAAGATTAGTTGAGAATATTTCTTCTCTACTTGACATCCCTTCAAAAATGATCTAGTGTGGACAAACTTTGAGAAGAATGCTTGTAGGTTTTCAAAATCACTAGGATTTAACCCTAGTAGTTCATTTTCCAACTCATGCGCTCTCATGTCATCGTGTTGTCTAAACATTTCATCTAACATTTTCCACGCATACTTAGGTGTTTCAGACACCTCAAAGTGGAAAGAGCAAGTCGGGAGAAACAAACATGCAAATAAGACCTAAAGCTTCATCACTACGGTTTAACCACTTAGATTTTTAGGTTCATAAATGCAGTTCGATCTCAATTCCCATGGTGATGTGGAATAACCCTTTACCCTTAGTTTCATTATTATTTTCGATCTCCATTCAAAAAAGTTGAATGGCGTAAGCAAAGGAATTGAAAGTGCATCCATATTGAGAGAGAGAGAGAAATAAATATAGAAAAGAAACACAACCACCAGGACAATAACACCCCCTGCTTTCAACATTTTATAGTTTAGTGCGTTGATTACAAGCGGGTCCATGTGTGTGGTTTGAAACACTTGGTAACTCGTCTTGCAATTAGCGTAATAATGTGCAAGAGAGGAGACCACAATAGTGTTTCATGGAGCACAACAAAAAGGACACTGTAAACAAGCACAAGCAAAAAATAGAAAGGAGGCAAAAAAACCAACCTGTTGGTGAGAGAAAAACATCTCACATCGTAAAAGATAGAAACCCCCTTGTTGAAGGCATGTTGGTTCAAGGCGGATGCGCTCACTAGTCACAAGATAATGAAAGGGTGAAATACAAGGTTTGCGAACTCAAGGAGTTCGAGATAATCTCCAAAATGCCGGATTAAAAGATCTTGGAAGGAAAAGAGGTGCACGATTAGTGACGAAAAATCGACAATAATCCCTAAATGTCCAAGGTACCTTACTCATTAGCGGTTTGCAGCTTTTTGTATGCCACAATGTGTACTAGGTCGATATTACACATGCGGTGGGAGTAGTGAGTAGATTTATGAGTGATCCGGGTAAAGATCAGCTGGAAAGTAATAAATTGGTCATTTAGTACTTGAGAGGGACCATGGGGACAATTTTGTTCTATAGTCGATCGGATACCTCTTTGTGTGGTTATGTAGATTCAAATATGGTTGGAGATGTAGACATGAGGAGGAGCACAACAAGTTATATTTTAACTATAGGTGGGACAACAATGATCTGGATTTCACGACTATAGAATCTTATGGATTTGTCAACCATGGAGGCTGAGTATGTTGTTGCCACATATTCAAGTAAAGAGATGATTTGGTTACAACAATTACTTGAGGAGTTGGGGTATAAGCATGAGGAAGAAAAGTTGCATAGTGATAGTTAGATTGTTATACACCTAGCTAAAAACTCGCTTTCCACTCTAGGATGAAGCATATACGATTAAGGTAACATTTTATTAGGACAACTTTGGAGGAAGATAAGTTGAAAGTGGAGAAGATTCATACTAGTCGAGAATCTTATGGACATGTGACCAAGGTGGTCACAAGGAGAAAACTGAAGGTGTATTCAACTTTCGTTAGTCTTCACGGACAACAATGAAGGGTTGAGAAGCTTGCTTAGAGGAAAACTAGTCTCCAAGTGGGATATTGTTATTTTGTGGAGCCTATTTTTATGTGTGGAAGTGTTGAAGACTACACACAAAAATTATTGTACACTATACATAGTTTTCTCGCTAGGGTTTAGGGGCGTAGCCCTCGAGAGACATTTTTAGCCTAAAAAAATGTGCCTAATATCTCGAGAAATGTGTTCTTCTCCTATGGGCATGATTTTTGACCCATAGGTTTATGGCCTAGTTTTTGCCCATGGTTTTGGTACCCATGGTATTGTAAAAATGCTTAAGTAGTTTCCTATTTATGTGATTTTGTGCATATGGTAGGGTTGATGTAACATTGCAGATGTGTGTGAGTTCAAGTGTGAATTTAGGAGAGTTTGTTGAGCATAACTCCAAACAGATCTAGGTATTGTATTGAGAGAAAGAGGTGGCTTGTAATAAAAATATGAGCAAGTGATTCTTGGTGGACGTATCCCAAATTGGGTGAACCACGTTAAATATTTTCTCTGTTTTGTGTTATTTTATTTTTGTAATTTTCTTTCGGATCGTGATATTATTTTGAATATTAGTTTTCTACTATTGTGATTTTGTGTGGGATTATTCCGTATATTTTCTCCCTTATTTCCTAACAGTCTTTGGTGTATGACCTTGGCATTTGATTTTTGTACGCTCTCGTGTCCCTCATTTTCCACCTCAATAGTGTTTTTATGTGGTCTTTTGGTTCGTATTTTTTGTAAAACACTATTATATCCCTTGTATGCAACATTTTGGCCTTCTACGTATGACTTGTGCATGTTGATATTACGTGCTTGTTAAAATTTAGTGCCATGATTTATATCATGCAATCTTTCAGTGTGATAAGGTGTGTGTGTGTGAGAGAGAGAGAGAGAGAGAGAGAGATTGACAATGTATGGTTACTCACCACATGTGTTTCTTATATTACACTTTGTTATCTTCCTCTACATGACATGGTATAATTCATATTTATTTTGAGATGAGTGATCGATAGTATATCTCCCTCACACGAAAAGGTAGGTATTTATTAGGCTTATCACATAAACAATAGACAAAAAGATATAAAATAAGGTACATAATACAATGAACAAGTGTATACGTAAAATATATAAGATTATAAACAATTTCGGATGTAGAATTTCATGATGGGAAAAACCTTCAAACATGAACAATGTCATATTTTGATTTTGTCTAATATAATTTGGATTTTCAATTTCATAATTTTCCAAAAAATACAAAAGTATTTAGAAAATGAATTAGGTAAAGTGATACAAACATTTTATATGGCTACACTACATGTTGTTACAAATGCATGGGTGTGATCTGTTATTCCATGTTCCACTTCAATATACACATATGGTTTACGGATATTCTATGGCATATTTTTCCCTTTATTGATTATGTGAAATTGAATTTTATCATATATGAGGGCATGAGAATATTTTCTCCCTTTTTGAACATTCTATGTTATCGAATTATTGACATTATGGTGGGGGCTTGAGTATACCTCATTCCCTTTTTGATCATGTAAACTTGGAATCTAGATTCACTTACAACGGTGGGGCTCAGCTAGAATGGGTAATGTAAATTAAGTTTAGTGAGACCCATCGACATTGACATCATTCCTAGAAAACCCATGGTGTTTCCTCCTTTTCGAATGGTACATTGCGTATTTATCCTCAAATTATTATTTTTGGGCCTACTTTTTCAAAGGATTTTGGGCCTACTTCACCCTAATATCATTACTAGTTTTGGTTTTACAAATTAGGGATTGATCACCCACAATTATCCATTGCAAGGAAATAATATCCTTCTCCACATGCCTAAACTAGCGAGCAAAATCTACTTCAAATGATTCACTAGGAATCCTCAATCTTCACAAGGCAATTTATTTTCCACACATATAAGGGGTACTCTTTTCTTACTCTTTCTTTCAATTTATATTTCATATTTAGATTTAAAGTTTCAATTTTCATAACATGGACTCTAATGAAACTCTCATTTTAAAGGTTTTCTTTGGACACCTCTTGAGAACTCTAGTGTTCAAGCATTCAAGCAAAGGAAAAGTGTGCCTACACACTCATGTGCATGTTTTAGGACTACAACTAGATATTTTAATTTACTAGTTTAAAAGGGGCAGATTTAGAAACCCAAATTTGGTCATTTGGCATTAAATAATGTTGGTTTTAGCTTATATCCCTTATATATGACTTTTACACATAAATAGAGATCAAACTCACTATCATATCTTATCCTAAGTATTGTAATCCCCCACTCTCCTACTCAATCACTGATAGGAACACTCCTATCAATAAAAATTCCTTATACATCTTATACAAATCTCTCCATATAATTTTCTCAACACTCAACCCTACAAGACAAAATTGTCTAATAGGGACATGATTGCCTATTGATCTTGTCCCCTATTAATTGATTTTTTCCTTATCCTTATAATGGTCATATTTGAAAATTAATTTCATTCTATGAGTCAATCTTCCCCATTTAGGTTGGCCTTATTGTGAAACATTACCTTTGGATTCATATAAATACAAGTCAATCTCATTCATTTACTGACTTGGTATTTACTTGGAATACCACCTAGCACTTATAAAGAAACCTACCCTAGTGTTCCCTATTGTAAGAGCATACAATGGTAGCAATCAATAAGAAGGTTTTAAGAACACTAAACCAAGTCAAATCATTCAAAGAAAAGTCAAATAAAGCATTATCAAGTATTACAGAGACAAATTTCAATTGCATACATATAGTCGAAAGAAGAAAAATTGTACTTCCAAAAGGGGGAACAACTAAATATGTGTTTTATCTCCGCATGGGGATAATATAGTGTACCACATAAATGATTAGTGGGGTCTCTCGAGACTAGTCCAATGCAAATTCCGTGAACCCTATTCCCCCATCCATTTTCCATTCAAATGCTTTTATAATAAAGCTAAGGTTTGCTATTATAAGAACATGCCCACATATTTCGAGAGATCAAAGTTAAAAATGGTACAAAATATTGACATGAAGACAACATGGATTTTTTTAGTGGTGAATACTCATAATATGGCAAAAATTTCATTTTAGGAAAATTTAAAAAGGTGAATTTTTTGGAGCAAGTCAGTGTCCGGTTTGCCTAAAATTTATAGTATATTTTTTTTAGGGGTCATCTTTTCCTACATTTGAAAACATCTCCTATAAAAACCTAGGTGATTGATTCGGGTAGTATACTACTACCTTACTACGAGTTTAGCTACCGAAATATCAAATATAGTGAAATTGCATACTCTAGCAGCACCGATTGCACGGTGCATATTTTTTTTGTTTAGAAGTTTGCATCGGTCGTGCAACAAGTGTTATTTGTTGATGTGCGACAAGGGTTTGGTGGTTGACACCCGACACTACTATTGTTGATGCACGAAAACATTCTTCTTGAAACATGATAGTACTCTTGTTGACACATGACATAATACTTTTCGACATGCGACAATGATATTTGTTGACGCGTGACTTATTATATTTGTTGATGCGTGACTTATTATATTTGTTGACACACAAAAATGATTTTCTTTGGATGCATGACAAGGAGATTCAACCGACATGTGATAGGGGTTATGTTGTTGAAGCCCGACACAGATATTGTTTACACATGACATTTTCCTATTGATGCACGACACAGTAATTCTATGATGAGTGCAAGGATATTTGTTGATACGTGACAAGGTTATTATATTGACGTACGGCAAGGTATGAGTTGTTGACGCATGATTGTGTTTTTTTGATGAATGACACTCTTTTCGTTGATGTAATACTTAGTGCTACTGATGCCGGATATATTTTTAACTTAGCCATTCATAACAATGGAAGGTGTTGGTGCTCAAAATGTGAAGACCCAAAAAGTAACAAAAAAATCTCAAAAGTTCATGTTCAAGTATTTTGGAAACTCTAATGCTATAGATATCGCAACCACCATCACCCATATAGCTACCACTGGAATGAATCGAGTGTAGACACTAAAATTAGGTCACACTCCCCCTTCGTCCCTCGACATATAAGCCCCCCTTTATTACATTTACCTAGCCATGACCCCCTTCACCCCACTAATATTAATTTAATTAATTAAATTAAATTGATGCTTTATCCTCACTATATTATTATTTAAATACCTTATTTAAATAATATCTACACATATAGTAGTTCACTTAGACACCTCACCCTAACTCAACCTAATGACCTATTCTTAATTTAAGCAAGTTACCATAACTAACTAAGACTTACCCAAACCCTAAAAATCAATGCCTACATTCCCTCTAACCACATTCCCGCATGCTCACAAGAGGCTCCAAGTCTAATCATGGGATAATGACATGAGATCTAAGGAAATTAGGAGGATCTCCCTAAGTTTAGTAAACCTAGGAAATCCCACCTTGATGACGATGTCAGTTACCCCTAACCATCGCCGGTTAAGCCGGACCGCCATCGGTTACCCCTTTTAACCCAAAACAACCTTATTCTCAAGGTTGGAACTTGGAACTTGGAAGTTGGAAGCAAGAAATTTGATGAACAAGAACAAATCTCAGAGAGATAACGCATCTTCAGAGAGCCAATTCCAACAAGAACTCACATCCAAGGAAGGAGATTGAGGATCTTCTCCTGCATAACCATCCCAACCACATTTTGATCTATCTAAGCAAAGAGGAGTGTGCATGTAGCCCATGCAAAAGCTTTCTTTAGTTGGTGATCACTTGCAACCTTCAAACCCATCATCAACACCTCCATCCTTCACACATAGACCTTCAGGAATGAAATCCAAGTAAGTACAACATCATACTTTCCTGGTTATTTCATTTCATCATTATTTTATCATCCATTGTTTATCTTGCTCCCTATTGACCTTCTCCAACATTTTCACCTCCATAGACCCATCAAAACCTCGCAAAAGCCTACTCCAGTCACCCATTACCTCATCCCGACCAACCAAAATCCTTTGTGTAATCACAAAGGAGACCAAAACCCCTGATTTCGTGACATTTCCAGATCTCACAGTAACCGGCGCCAGTTATACCTAACATGGTCGGTCACCCCTGACCGATGCCGGTCTCTGTGTTTTCCCACACAACCTTAAACAAAGACCTACCCACCTAATTTTACCTCACCCTCACTCACCTGTGACCTACCCGAGACCTTTATCAGACCTGTAGAGACCCAGAACCTATCACTTGACCTTGGATTCTATTCTAGCTTAGCCTGTTAGATTAGATCTATTTCTTATTGTGTTTTTAAGTGAGATACCTAAATCATTTTAAAATAACAATAGGATTTACTTTGTTTTGCATTAATTTGTTTAAAATAGTGGACTGACAGCCATCTAGGAAGTACCATGCTTCCCGGATCTAGCTCACGCTAGGTAGTTCACTGCCCATATTGTTTAATTCCTTCTAGTGGTTTTGTTTTCATTACAGGTAGTTCCTCCTAGCCAAAAGGAAGCTCTCACGGTCAGCTATGGATTCGGAAGTCATACGCACACAACAACCCATCAACCGACATTTGAACAGGTATTCCTCCTATGCCTCGTTACCCTATCTGTTTCGTCAATGATTCAAAAAACAATCTAAGAAAAAGGTGAAACATTTTGGCATGCCCAGTGGGACCCATCCGGGTTCCTTGCATTTCATTCATTCCTAGGAAAAAATTGTGTGTTTGTTTCCTTTCTAAAAAAAATACACACTAATTTTCTTCCCTGGTAATCCACTTCTTCTTTCTATTTTCTCTAAAGGAAACTTTTCTTTTGGTGTATTTAAAAAGAATCATTTCTTCATGTTTTCTGCATTGTAGTGAAAGAGCATCCCTCTTCCTCTTCATCTTATTGTGTCATCCAATTTCACATTTTCGATTTGGGTTTAAAACAATCACATTTCATTTTGATTTATTGCATTAGCTCACATTAAATGAGGGCAACCTATATGTTGGAGGTCATGACCAGTTGATGGTTGACAAACAAATCATAGAAAAGCACTTCTATCCTTTTCTCTTTCTCTGAGTCTTACCAAACCACACAAAAATTCAAATACATACATTCTTAAACAACATCTTACCTGGAAGAAGTTGTAGGTGATCACACGATCACGACACAGTGGGCACCCAGCTCACTGCTCTGTCGAGTCATACTTCAGAGTGAAGCCCACCCCCACCATAACATACCTGAAACCTCACCCTTTAGATCTCCTTCTTTGTAGGAAGCCATCCTCACCAAAAACTCTATTTCACAATTCATGTGTCAGTCCCTAAATAGCATAAGCTAAACAAACATAATAGAAAAGGGCACTCTTAGGATCGCATTTTCTTAGTGTTTCTGCTTGGCTTGTGTTTTGAGGTGAAAGATCACATTCATCACTTTTTTGTTCATCCTTGCATGCTCCTCATCATAGCTGGTGTATTCTGGCTTCACCTGAGTGTGCCTGGGCCATATCACCATCATTCCTAGAATTCTGGGTCTGATTCCACATCAAATTTTAATTCACAACCACTTTTTCTCATCACTGTTTCAATTTCACAGTAACCGTCATCGGTTACCTCTGACCACCATCGGTTAAACCCAACCGACGTCGGTTCCGGTCCTTTTGCTAACCTACTCAAAAGGATAGTTTCACTTCACTTTTTTCCACTTTCCACATAGTCTCTGTCACTGTCATTTTTTTCCATTGACGTTTTACACATCCCCAGATTTGGCATACTTGTCATATTTTGCCTTCTGCCTCGTTGTTTACTCACTTGTCTATTTTCTACAGTGACCGGAAGAATGGTTACCCCTGACCGACGTCGTTTTCCCTAACTAGCATCGGTTAGCCTGTTTCACATTCCACCCACCATTTGTTACTTCATCCATTTTTTATCACCAGATTCACTGTTCTGTTGTTCTCTGTATCATTTACAGAGAAACAACCCTACCTGATCGATCTTGGTTCACATGGTGCTGACCTAAAGACAAGCAAGCACCCTCATGTTCCATGCTAGTTGCCAACCACTCCCACCTAGTCCTTCACCACCTTCTATTTTATCACCAGCCATGGATCCTATCCAACCTACTAATATCGCTACTAGAGATGAGGAGTTCACACGACTCCTTGACCAGAACCCTACCGCCTTATAGTTTTACCTCTCCCACTCATCCACGAGATGCCTTGGGTCATTGATATACGGCATGCCCGTATCTATCCCCCCGACTCTCGCACCCACTTTCACATCAGCCCTATCTGGCTCATGCTTGCCCACATCCACCTTACCCCAGTCATTTGTAGTTAGGTTCTATACCTGCCATGACTACCGCATCTGTTATCTCTGTGGCACCCATTACATCCACCATACCCTCGACGATTACCCCAAACACAACCTCATCCACCCCTCATGTCTCACACATACCTATAGCTACATTCCCACCTCCAAGTTATGGTGACCCCTACCCCATTTCAGAATGTAGTTCTTTCCATTCCACAATCATTAGCCCCTATTGCCACTAGGGTTACCATGACCCTTCCTCCCCCATATACATACTACCAACAACCGCCTATTTCATCTATTATTCATTTACGGGTATGTACCCCTATTTCATTACCTTCTTCTCCACCACCTTACATGGCAGCCCCATACACTGGAATGCCACACCCATTATATGTCCAAAACCAACCTCCTCATGCTATAGGAGGCATCCAATCATCACAACCCACCAATGACCTAATTAAATTGATGATGGACAAGATGCAGACACTGGAGGCATCGGTTTCGGCTCCCACAACACTCTCACTTATGATGAGATTTGCAATGAGCCTATTCACCCATCCATTCCCATCCATTCATACCTGTGCATTGGGAAATGCCTAAATTCAACCGCTTCAATAGTAAGGAAGACCCACAACAACATTTTGCACTCATTTAAACATGGGTGTTATTTGATTGCTCATGATGATGCCTTACTTTTGAGAACTTTTCCCATGTCCCTCACTGGACTGCATTAGATTGGTATAGTGGGTTACCCAAACACTCTATATTTTCATTCAATCAGGTAGCCCAAGCTTTCTTGGATCATTTCTCCATCAATATCGCCAAGAAGGTTACCATGACCGATCTATATTCCACACGTCAGTATGAGGATGAATCTATCACAGATTTTGTCACTCGCTGGCACAACCTGATCAATCAACTTACCTTCCAACTGCCACAAACTGAACTCATCGAGCTCTTCACCCGAGCTTGTGCTCCAGACATATCTCCCCGACCTTGCAGGTCCAAACTTTCCAAACATTCGATGAGGCATTCACTATGGCACGAAAGTTAGAGATTTGGGCCATCGAAGAGAAGAAAATCCAATTACAAAATAAGAATTGGCATTCAAGTCGAATGAAACCTCTTCTTCTTCCAAACCACCAACCAATTATTCAAAGGCTAAAGGTACCACTAACGTAGTGGTACTCAAGGCTGGCCCAGCTCATCCATCCAATCAGGCTACACCCTCATCTAATCTATCACCCGTCTAGGCTTTTTGATTTCAGACAAGAGCAGTGAAAATATACCCCAATTGGGGAACCTTACTCTTTTTCTTAGAAAATCTTATCAAAGTTGGTGCCATCACCCTTCCACCCATAAAACCACACACTGGTTTTGACCCTGCTCACCCCATGCCCGCGTGGTATAAGGAACAAGATTTCTATAACTATCACCGAGTGAAGGGTCATAGTGATGGAAACTACATCACTTTTAAGAATATTGTCCAAGAAATGCTCGAGAAAGGTGAGTTAACTGTGGATAATCCCAATGCCACCCCCAACCAAAATCTACAAATCTTTAAAAAACCATTTCCCAATCATGCCCCTTCATCCAATCAAACCGGTGAGACATCCACTCACGATACCCATACCCGTGAGGTTCACACAATCTTTAACGAGGTACCTGTCACCTCTCAATTACCTCACATCCCTTCCATAGAGGAAATCCTAGCCCGAAATCCTCCTTCCACATTGGAACCAACCGTCATTGTTCCTTCACCAATAGAAGAACACCCTTCATCTCCTACATCACCTACGGAGGAGTCTTCTGCTAACATTGAGACCATCTCACCCCTAGCTTCTCCACTTAGAGAACCTTTACCTACCGTACCTCCTCAACCCATAGAGGAGCTCCCATTACCTCCTCCACCCATAGAGGAGCACCCATTACCTCCTCCACCCATAGAGGAGCACTATTATTATCTCTCCCCCCAGAGGAGCACCCATTACCTCCTCCACCCATAGAGGAGCACCTATCCATTCCTCCACTTATGAGGAACTCCCATCATCTCTTCCACCCATCATAGACCCGGTGGAGATACCTTTTCCTCTTAGCGAGCATTCTCCATCAGCTACCCAACATCCAACAGACCTACTTTCAGCTCTCTTACCCACGGAAGCTGAAGCTGGCCGATTCCCCATCTCTAAGATGCATTTTATGGGAATTCCCATTAGGTCCTCACCAACTCCACCCACAAACATGCCATTCTCACGTTTTTCCGATCACTTGGATTATGTGGATAGGGATTTATTATGGGGTGCCTCTTACTCCTTGTCTCAACACAAGATGCAAAGATCCCTCGATGACACCTCCACTATCTACCCAAACACATTTCCACCCATCAAACCACATACAACCACTACTATCGCAACCCCTTCCACGATACCTGTTAGCACTCACACCACACCCTTACCTATAACCCGACCTATATCTAAACCCAAACCCATACCCACAACATTTTCCTCCACCAAACCTATTACCACTTTAGGGGTCACCCCGATCACTAGCCTTACTCATCCACCTATTAAACTGAATTTAGCTACATCCTCCAACGTCAATACCACACCTACCCCGACACCCAAACCAAAGAAACAAACTCATCGACCTCATACCCCAACTACACCAATCACACCTACACTTGTCCCATCTACCTTAAGACCTTAGCTACCAACATGGTCAAGCACCCTTCACCCATCCATAAACCAATAACACAACCACCCATTCCTTCCTCACAAATCTCTAACCTACCCAGGCACACAACATGACTCATACCCACACTCTAGTCTCTTTACCACCAATACCTCCGATACCTTCAGCCATTGCTTCACTACCCACTACACTTCAGTCATTATCCCTCACACCCCAAGCATGACCCGCGTCATCTACCTTCATAGCACCCCCATTATCCCCATGGGTAACTCAGCCCTCTTCCTCCATCTACTTTTCCTTCTAGACCTCATACACCCACATCACCTTTACCCAAGAAGGTGCAACCCAAAAAAAAAAACCCCACTACCCCACAACAAGGTAGTCAAAACAACCCCACACCCTCCTACCCATCCATCTACTATACCCCTACCCAAACAAACCCGACCGATACCTCAAACCACACCGGAACCTAAACCCATAGCTCGACCTATTCCTACTCTTCCAAAACAATTCCCGATAACCAACCACACCTACACCCAAACCCACATTCACTTCCCATTGTGATCCACTAGCAGGGTCCTATGCCAAAATTTTAACCAACCTCCTCGAGACTTCTGTTATCACATTACCGCCACTCGACCTTACGACCCCCTCAAACCCAAGCCAAAGGGTTTGATGATACAAAAATTTGTGCATACCATCGTGTGCAGGGCATGATGTGGAGAACTGCAAGGCCTTGAAAACCATCCTTATCCAATTGTGTCCACCGGAAACCAACTTTGATGATGATGACCTTCTTGACGAGGATCCTGCTTCACCTACACCCATTCCCACACTGCCCACTCAACAACCACAACCTCCACCCTCACAGCTCCTAGAACCACACACAAAATTTGAAATTAACATGGTTCGCATCAAAGAACTTGCCACGCCACCACCCAAATGTTGTTGTGCCCAACTGACCTCACAGGGATTTTCTCCTCCAGTAGGTTTTTTCCCTTCATGTTGTTATACCACTTACCCTACACCTTCTCCATTTGACAACTTCCCTCAAATCAACATGGTACACGTCACTATGCATGTGCAAAAGGGTAAAGAAAAGGTAGCTGACCCACCAACCAATCCTATACCCAACATACCATCTGCACCCATACCTAAAATCACTATCCATGGCCCCACATACCCCATTTCTAATGGTATCACACATCGCACCATGCTCAAACAACTACACCAATCTCCCCTCAAAATTTCCTTATATGACCTCATCCAAACCTCGAAATCCCATCATCAAGCCCTCATGGAGGTTCTTCAATCTATTGAGGTTTTACCCAATGACCCTACACCCGTAGCCTCCATTATCACACCCCATCATGTAGCCTCTCTCACCAAATTACCACCTTCATCCTCACCTCACCTTGATCACCAAGTGGCCTCCCTCAGCTTCTCAGAGGAAGAGATCATGCCATACCAAAATGATGACCGGACCCACCCTCTTCATCTCTGTCCACATTGATGACATACGGGTACACCATGTGATGATTGATGGAGGTGCTAGCATTAACATCATTTCATCCCATGCATTTTCTCAAATGCGCATACCTGACAATTGCATGCATAAACATCCGGTCATGTTGCATTCATTCAATGATGCTATCACCTCCACACTAGGCATTGTCATCCTTCACGTTCGTGTGGGCCCCCACACTATTCAGAATTGTTTTATGTTTTAGAGGGGGAATTCCAATATAACTTGTTGCTTGGTAGACCCTGGATCCATGTCATGGGTTGTGTTCCTCCACTTTGCATCATTGTGTAAAGTTTGAACATGAAGGACACACTTATACCATTCCAGTTGACCCATCACCTTTCAAAACATGCAACATGCTTTACCGACCCAACGATGTGCTCATACCTGTCAAGCCATCTACTTCCGCAACCAATACCACTTCACCTACACCCCACCTACCAGTACAACCATTGCTTTCACCACACATACCTCCTCTATTCCTACCACTACTATAACCTCCATGGCTGACCCATTAGCTGCCCAATCCATTAACTCCACCTCCGCATCGACCTCGACACATCATCCATACTAGCTACCCACATACCAACCACTGATCCCTTGGAAGGTGTTTTTCAATGCCTCACTCTGGGGGAGTACCGCCTATATAGTGTCAACACATTCCTTACTCCACACGAGTATGGAAGCCTTCACCAACACCCTCGTTATGATCACCATATAGGAGAACGCCTCCTTTATGGTCCTCCTCATCTTCGTACTAGTCTCACCTATGGGGGACTTGATACTACCACCTACACACCTGAACCACCATCACAACCCCACCCATTTTCCACTGACTTCCAATCACTTACCAATCACCATTTCACCCACACCTTCCGCACACCGTATGCATGGAAGGGTTTTGGTTTTGGCTTTTACGAGCAAGGCCGCCATATCATTATTCCATGTACCACCCGCAAACATAATGACCGAGTGGTATCGGCTTCCCCGAACCTCCTACCAAACAGGCCCGCATTGAACTCATTACAGACCCTAGCCCTTCTCCACCTTCATCACCACCCTCACCGATGGAGTCGATGGATCCTGAATCTATCCCTCCTAACTTTTTTTTTTTTCATAAACACCATTTCCTTGGGGCCTTTGACTTATCAATGTGAAGGCGAGGCCCCTTCCACTCTCCCATTCCTGTATCCTGAGATGATCGATGATGACACACCTACCATTAATGTCATTCAATGTCAGGATGATGAATCCATACTCACCTACCTTGGTGTAGAAGACTCATATATTCATCGGTCGTTACCCTCTGAGACACAAACCATGTTGAATGAATCGACTATCGAGATCAACATTCATACTCAGGATGACCCGCACATCCTAAAGATCGGACAATCTTTAGATGTTGCTGAACAAGAAGCCATCACTTCTTTTCTCCAAGATCATAACCATGCTTTCGCTTGGTCTTACATGCAGACATGCCCAGATATTGACCCCACCATAGTGGTCCACAATATCGTAACCATTCCCGATGCCAAACCTATCAAAAAAAAGCTGAGGAAAATGCACCCTCACATTGCTCTTCTCATCAAAGAAGAATTCAATGCCTTCATTTTTGTTTCCTTCATCTTACCCATTGATTATCCTCGTTGGATTTCTAACATTGTCCCTATTACTAAAGCAACAGGGGACTCGCATTTGCATGGACTTCCGTGACCTCAACCTCACCTGCCCGAAAGATGACTTTCCCTTGCCCGGTATTGATCAACTGGTTGACCTTACACTGGTCACGAGATGCTCTCACTCATGGATGGTTTCTCGGGTTATAACCAAATTTTTCTTTCCCAGAAGATCAGCACAAGACCGCATTCATTACCCCTTGGGGAACCTTTTGCTATCGAGTCATGCCTTTTGGCCTTAAAAATGCTGGTGCTACATATCAGCGTGTTATGACTTACATCTTCCATGATATCATGCATCACATATTGGAAGATTACGTGGATGATCTCTTGGCCAAATCTAAATGTTCGCCGAGCACCTCATATCCTCAAAACCATCTTTGACCACCTCATTAAATATTGTGTCCACCTTCAACCTAAAAAGTGTGTCTTCACGGTTCTCTCAGGAAAACTCTGGGATTTATTGTTTCCCTCTGTGGTATAGAAGTTGACCCTGCTAAAGTCAAGGCCATTCTAGAAATGCCTCCGCCCACTAACCTTAAACAACTCCATAGCCTACAAGGTAAATTGCATAGTCCATTCGCCATTTCATTTCACAACTATCTGATCGGTGTCAACCATTTCATCATCTACTTAGGAAAGATGTCTCCTTTAAATGGGATGATGACTATCACAAAGATTTTGAGGCCCTAAAACAATACCTTCTCCAACCACCCATACTCATTCCACCGAAAGACGATCAACCTTTTTACCTATACATATCAGCTACCGATCATTCCTTGGGAGCCATGCTTGCTCATCACGATGAACAACATAGGGAGCAAGTAGTTTATTACATAAGCCATACTCTTTTGGACTATGAAACCCGATACAACCATCCAGAAAATATTTTCTTAGCCTTAGTTTTTCGTCACCACCAAACTCCGCCATTACCTACTCAACCACAAAACCTATGTTGTGACCAACACCGACCCTTTACACTTCATGTACGCCAAACCTTATCAAAATCAATATGCCACGCAGATGGCTTATGCTTTTAGCTGATCTTGACCTCGAATTCATTCACCAAAAGTCCATTAAGGGCCAAAGGCTATCACGACCAACTAGTTGACGCACCTATTTCCGGGGACCAACCCTCTAATTTTGACTTTCCCGATGAATCCATTGCTACCCTTTCCTGGACGAACCCCTTACCAAATGACATTGTTCTTCGACATGGTTCCAAGTGTCAGCATGGGGGTGGGGCTGGTGTTATCCTCATTCCTCTGGATGGTGAACCCATGCCTTTGTCTTTCAAACTAGACTTTGAATGCACCAACAACATTACCGAGTACGAAGCACTCGTACTAGGTCTCCAGACCACCTATGCCCTAGATGTCAAATCAATCCACATCTTTGGTGATTCACAATTGGTCATAAACCAAGTCAATGGTATGTACAAATGTGTAATGAGATACTTCAAAAGTATAAACATCATGTAGACATACTTTTGACCACCTTTGATCGTTACACCCTTCAAACCATCCCATGTTCAACCAACAAATTTGTAGATACCATGGCCTGCTTAGCTTCCCAAATACCCGCTTCCCCTACCGATTCCAAAATATTTGTCATCGTAAACCTCCATTCACCTTCTTATTTACCTCATGATGTTTACTCAATCGGAAACCGACACCCCTGACCCGAGTGACCTTTGGTATAAACAATACTCCGACTACCTTTCCCTCTCCATCTTACCTCCTGATCTCACCCGTAATGGACAACGCGCCTTCCTTAAAAAGGTCTCCCATTTCATTATCCTGGGGGGACTCCTCTATAAGTGGCTTTGATGGTATTCTCTTACGATGCCTCACAAGTTCTGAAATTCCTTATACCATTAAGGAGGTTCATGATGGCATATGTGGAGGTCACTTTAGTGGCCTTGTTGCTAAGCGTATTCTTCACCTAGGCTATTACTGGTGACCCTTAACCATGATTGTTGTGACTATGTCAAACATTGTGTGAAATGTCAACAACATTCCAACCTTCATCATACACCCAGTCATGCCTTACAGGTCGCTCATGACCTTTGGCCCTTCTCTCAATGGGGTTTGGATCTTGTCAGAGAAATCAATCCTCATTCTTCCCAACGTCATCAATGGATCATAACTACTACCGAATACTACACAAAATGGGTGGAAGCCATACCACTCATCTCCATAAAGCCTGAGAAAATATGTGAGTTCATTAACCATCACATCATTTTCACTTTGGTGTCCCTCATCACCTCATCACTGACAATGGAAAACAATTCAAAAACAAAACACTACAAAAACTTTACGACGCCTTCGGCATTCAGCTTAGTTTCTCCTCACCTTATTACCCACAAACCAACGGCCAAGCCAAATCCACTAACAAAACCCTCAATAAAATTCTCATGAAAGTGGTTGATGATACTGGGAAGGATTGGCATACGCACATTCCTTTTGCTCTATGGGCATACCACACTAGTATTCACACTTCCACTATGGCTACACCCTTTTCACTGGTCTATGGTACCAAGGCTATTCTACCTCTCGAAGTCCAGATCCCCTCACTCCTGCATTTCTCTCCATGACATGCTTACTGATGATGACTTTCATCAGACCGCTTAGCACAACTAGAGTTATTAGATGAATGTTGTCTTAATGCTCTGGATCACCTTCAAGTTTACCAACAACGTATCAAACGTGCTTATGAAAACGTGTTCATGAACGAACCTTCCAAGTCGGTGACCTTGTCTTGAAAGAAAATCAACACGTAACCAAAGAAAAAAAAGTAAACGGGGAAAAATTTACTCCTAATTGGCTTGGACCATACATCGTAACTCATACCTATGGATCGGGTGCCTATCATTTGTCCTCGCTTGAGGGTAAACCCGAACTTGAGCCCCTTAACGCATTACATCTTGACCATTCTATTGTTGACTCATTGTCCTACCTCACCCTTTGTCTCTCTCCATGCTTGTCCCTTGAGCGCTATCCACTCCATCCACCTCCCTAACGATTAAACAAGAATCATGTGAGTACCCGTCACTTGTTATCTTCTCTTGAATATGTGTACCACGGCACTACACATAGCATGATTCTCATGGATACTTTTCATCTACCTTTAGATGAGATCCCATGGTCGTTCCACCTCACCTTTTGAACAAGAGTCCTATCCTTCACCTTGGTCTTGTCCATGATTTCAAAGACCTCCAATGGGACCAAACTCCTTGAGTCAAACTTCTAATAAAAAGATGACTCCCTCAAAAGGACATCTTCCTCTCGACCAAATTGCTACTATAAATAGACTACTCCCTCGAAGGACAACTATGTGAAGCTAAAAAAAAAAAAAAAAACGAAGCTCCCAAGCATCGATCAGCTTCACGAAGACCTCAAGGAGTACCATATTATTTATCCCATATAGACTTCCCGCATCGATCATTCTATCAAAACAAAAACACTTTTTAGTCATGGACTTGCCCATTGTGACCTCGGACCTCTTGCCCAAAAGACCTGTCACTCAAAACATATATAATTAACTACCTTTCACCCACCTTACCATTTCCACTCTCATTTCCTAAATTTCCTTAAGGGACATCTTGGAATTTTGACATTTGGTGATCCTGTGACTACTTTCACCGTAGAATAGTTAATCGTGCAATGCCTTTTGGGTCTTGTATTCATCACCCCTTTTCAAGGTATGATCTACTCGGTATGATTCTACCCAATCAGGTGGCTTTATTGCCCCCTCTTATCTTTTAACCATCTTTGTTTACATTTTGATTACCTTATACAGGACTTGGTCCTCGACGCTTACCTTTGGGGGTCATCCTCCCCTTTCGCCATAATCATCCTCACCTACAACATTTTAACTATCATCTACCCACACCTATTAAACCTAAACCCACTACATGCCCACAAACCTACCAACTCATTTTCATCTTCTTCCCTAGCTCATGGGAGAACTACATCGGTCTGAGGTCCCTTTTCACCGGGACTATGTAGGCAGCACTTCAGGGCATGGGGCCCTGGAAGGTTAGCTCGGCCACTCTTTACCCTAACCATTTTCCCCACCTTTACCTAATTTCCTGTTCATATCAAAACCCAGAAATCTATCCCATATCCACATCATTCGACCTACATACACTCCTCATGTTTCACATACTCTTTTACCACTACCATTATTTCCCATATTCATCTATAACCCATATTTAAACATTGAACACCATTACATTCATTTGCATTAACATGTATTACCAAAATACCGAAATACACATCCATACCTAAACCAACCTGACTCGATCCATGCCTAAACCAACCTAACTCGATCCATACCTACACCAACCTGACTTATTCCATGCCTAAACCAACCTGACTCGATCCATACCTAAACCGACCTGACTTATCCATACCTAAACCAACCTGACTCGATCCATGCCTAAACTAACCTGACTCGATCCATGCCTAAAATTAACTTGACTCGATCCATGCCTAAACTGACCTGACTCGATCCATGCCTAAACCGACGACCGACTCATCATGCCTAACTCACCTCCTTTCATTCCTTTGAGAAACAGATAGGGTTAGGGCTAGGAGGAATACCCTGGGCTTTTGAATGTTGAGATGGGTGTGCACTTGACCTAGAGAAAGATCAGATCGATCGCGAAGAACTCCTTTTTGTCTTGGAAGGACTACCCGCAAGTAAGAATACAAGACCACCAGATTTTAATTAGACTGCAAGTAAGAATACAAGACCACCAGATTTTAATTAGACAATAAATGAGGGAGCTGCCTTAGGCCCAGGAAATATAAAACTTCCTTTCGAAGGTGGTCAGTTCCCCTTTCAATACGAATTAACACAAATGATAACAAAGAAAGCTATTGCAAAATCATGATTTAGGTACCTCGTTACAAAGCAATAGAGGCTAAACTATCAATAATAAAACGTCATGTTGTTTGTTGGCTACATCGGTCGTTGATACATTCAAAGTTGAGTTACGTGGATAAACCACTCGATCCGAGGTTGTTAGGTGACAAATAGGTGAGAGGAAGGTTTTGGGGTATAAGTCACAGTGACCGATGCCGGTCACTGGATAACCGACCATGGTTAGAGAACCGCTGCCGGTAGGGGATAAACGACACCGGTAGGGTCAGCAATCTAGGTGCTTTTGGATAGAGGTTGGTTGCAGGGTGATTGTGGGGTTATTAAGATTGGTGGATGGCTGAGGGGAATAATGAGAGGACAGGGAAGACTCAGAGTGTGATAAAATGGTCTTCTGGGCAATACAAGGATGTATGGATGAAGGTTAAGTGCAGGGTGCTGGTAGGTGGTAGATCTAGGAATGAGCTTATAATTACTATCAATCCACAGGCTCAAGAAATGGTGCTTAGAAACATACAAGACACTACTTACTCGTTCCTGATGAAGATGCAGGTTCCAGGACTGTGATGACGAAGACAGGGCTCAAGTAGGATGATCTGACAATCCAAGATGAGCTATCTCCTCTTCTGATGCTCGGATGAGTGTCACCGGGCAAGTTATTCGGCCAGCAGCCTTGGGCTTGATGTCCTTCTCTGCAAACTCTTCTTGTTTCTTCACTTGTCTGCTCGGTCGCCAAGCAAATCCGGATCCTTTCAATGATTTCTCCTCTTTCGATCAAATGAAAATCCGATCCTTTGTTTTTGGTCGAAGTGGTCATTTACAGGAACCGATGGCGGTTACGCAACCGACGGCGGTCGAGTAGTAGAACCTGCAGTATCGGCAAAGTCAAAGTGGGCTATTTTTGGTAAAATAGCCAACTTTCTCCCTCCTTTTCTCCCGAGGGATTAGTCATGCGGGCTTGGTCAAGTCATTATGAGGTTGGTTTTAGGTGCGGGTGGTGAGGAGTAATTAGTCATGGGTGTGGATGTGGACCAAGTTATAGGTCTTAATTAGGTTAGTTTAGGTTAAGACTAGGTCATGATGAGGTGGTGAAATGAGGTGGCAGGTGTATGATGATGTGGATTTATTAATTATAAGGTAATTAATAAATAATTGTGTAAGGTTTAGGTGATGAGGTTAGGTCATGAAATGAGATGCGGGCACAGGGGTCGTAAGACACAAATTTGGTGTCTACATTAGCCCCTTGTCGTGTGGTAGCTTTGTCTTGTTAAAGCCGCATGGACAATAATAAGAAGTGGTTACCTCGTTAAGGGTATAGGTAATCCCCTCAAATCTATCACGATTGAGGTAGCGTGAAATCAGTGGATAGGGTTGATAAAGGGTAAATGGTGTTTAGATAATGGTAAGATGGTGGGGTAGGTCCAAGGAAGCAGACGCACGTCGATGACATGCAAGAGGTGACCTGTGGTACATGATTTCAAGAGCAAACAAGCAATTCATAGGCAAAGGTCGATAGTTTATCCAAACAAGGGTGATATAATCCTGGTATCCAAGGCATAGGAAGTAGCTCCAGGGGATATAACGGGTAAGGTACAGGAACGTTTAGGCATGTTCGGCAAGCACTCAAATGGTTGGTTTGGTTGAGATAAACGTCACGGTCTTGGTCTAGGCAAAGTTGGTCGATTGATCAAGTCAAGGACCCTAATCATGCTAAAACACGAACAGGTGAGCTCGATTGAACAAAAAGCTACATGATGGGTGGATAAAATTGTAATGTTGTTGATGGGTGAGGTATTTAATCGCGCGCGCCTTAGGTCGGGCCAAATGGTCAGTGGCCTGGGTCGGGCCAAATGGTTGGTCGGCCTGGGTCGGGCCAAATGGTTGGTTGGCCTGGCCTGGGTCGGGCCAAATGGTTGGCGCGCTCTGGTCGGGCCAAATGGTTGGTTACGGCCTGGGTCGGGCAAATGGTGCTGGGCCTTGGGTCGGGCCAAATGGTGGTTCGGGCTCGGGCCAAATGGTTGGTTGGTTGGCCTGGGTCGGGCCAAATGGTTGGTCCAAATGGCGGTTGGCCTGGGTCGGGCCAAATGGTTGGTTACGGCCTGGTCGGGCCAAATGGTGGTTATGGCCTGGGTCGGGCAAATGGTTGGTTACGGCCTGGGTCTGGTCGGGCCAAATGGTTGGTTACGGCCTTGGGTCGGGCCAAATTGGTTGGTTATGGCCTTGGGTCGGGCCAAATGGTTGGTTACGGCCTGGTCGGGCCAATGGTTGGTTGGTTCGGGCAAATGGTGGGCTCGGGCCAAATTGGTTGGTTACGGCCTTGGGTCGGGCCAAGGAAGTTAACAAAGGGTTTTCAGCCAAGGTGGATATAGGCGATGTTGTGAGAAAGGGCGATTAGTAAATAAGGGTAGAAATTGGGGAAGAGGTGGGATAAAACCGATATCGATTGTCCATGACCGATATCAGTTAGGTGACCGATACCGGTTCCTTAGGGCACAATATAACCGGTATCGGTTATAGTCGAAAACCTATAAAAAGAAAAAATACGGCCGGTCATTGTCATATTGTCAATTTGAAACCCAATTTGAGTTGTCTGAGGTGTATTGTTGAGATTGGAGCATTTTTTGGTTGAGGTGGCGCTATTGGAGTGGAGAAGTGAGTGGTTGCAGGCCCTAGTGAGGAGGAGGCAGCATTTGATGGTGGAGGACCCAAAGCAGAGGAGAGTTTAGAGCCATGGCACACCAGAGGAGCAGGAGGTGCCGGACCACCTGACCACCACCACCCATCCCACCACGACGACGTGTCGTCGCACCAGAGGTTCGAAACCCTCTCATTGTGTGAATTTGATGTTGTTAAGCTATTTTTGGGGTTTGGGTAGAATCCATGTTTTAGTAAAATAATGAATAAATTGAAGTTATTTGAAAAATGAAGAGGATAGATGGGTGAAAGAGGGCAAGGGGGTGGGTAGATTTTTAGGGTGTTTGGGTGGGTAAATAGGATAAATAGGAAAAAAAGGATTTGGGGGGGCCGCGTCGGGTTCGGCTCGTGATTTTTCAGTGACCGATGCCGGTCACTAAGCGACCGGCATCGGTCAAGAAATTTCGGGGCAGGGTGGGTTTGTGGGTGACCGGTGTCGGTCGTACGTCGACCGGCGTCGGTGGAGAGGGGACCGGTGGCGGTCATGGGTGACCGGTACCGGTCCCTAGTTAGGAATATTTATTTTGTTGGTTGGTTTTGTTGTGGTTTGGGGTGTTTGGTGGTTGTTGGGGCTGTTGTTTGGGTGTTTGGGTATTAGTGGTTTGGGTTTTGTGTTTGTGGGGGTGAAGAGGGAAGGGGTAGAGGTTAATAGGAAGGTTGATTGGTGAGTGGGGGGAAAAATGGGGCGATTGTGTGGTTGGTGCGGTTCGGATAGATTAGGTGTTGGGCATGAATGGGGAGGTGTTAAATTGGTAGGGGCATAGGTAAATGGCGAGAGTAGAGCTGAGTGATTGGTAGGGTGCGAGATAAGGCAAGGGGATATCGTAAAGTTTTTAGGGTAAAATAGGTGGGTGTAGGTGTGTGTTATAGAGTCGGGTTGTGGTCGGGTGGGTAAAAGGGGGTATAGAAGGTTAAAGTAGTTGTTGTTTGAAAGGGTAGGTCTAATGAAGTGGGTGATTTGTGCAGGCACGTCAGCAGCTGACTATGCGGGATAGGATGCCCCCGTTGTTGAGACGGATGCGGCCACACGTGTCCGCGGCAGACTGGGCCATCATGCGCGAGGTGGGACTCGGCTGAGTCCAGCGTTATAGGGCGATAGAGAGGGATCACAGTCTTATGGTCGCCCTCATCGAGAGATGGGATCCGGCGACCAATGTGTTCCATCTCCCGACTGGAGAGATGACCATTACATTGGAGGATGTGTATCGCATCCTTAGATTACCGATCGATGGAGAGGCAGTCTTCCAGGTGGATGCAGAGACAGCCATGGACAGCATCTTACAGGTATTCGGGGATGCAGCCGCGCTATTGACTTATCACAGCGCGAGCATCGCCTATGGGGATATGTATCGTGCCCACCGACATGAGACACGGCTTGCCGTGTTGATGATGATCGGCATTACATGCTTCGCCTCCCGACTCAGAGGGAGGCCGCTTTCCATGGGCGCTGATGGGGGTATTACACGAGATGGTTGAGGAGCATACATGTTATGCTTGGGCACCAGTATACCTAGTGCAGTTATACCGAGAGCTGTGGGGCTACCGCCGGATGAGGCGATTCGGGATTTGCTCTACGTTTTTGTTACACTGCTGGGCATATGAGCATATCATATGCATTCGACCAGTAGGGCTGCCCCAGCAGCCAGGGCCACAGGTGATTTATAGATATGGCTTTCAGAGGTGGCTGGGGGTCGTGGGCCAGCCACGAGTAGTTCTCACGGACGGGATGTAGCATATTACCGGCATGTATTAGAGGGCGTGACTACCTTAGATATTGTATGGAGGCCTTACAGAGGTCATCAGCCCCGCGGAGGAGCCCGATCACAGTCACGGTGGATCCAGTATACATTCTGGATAGCGGGACGGAGGCCGGGAGAGTATGAGTGGATACCCCTGGAGAGGGTACGACGACAGCTGGGGCTACGACAGGATGAGCCACCTCCCTTCCCTCAGTACCGGAGGGATGATGTAGAGGCTCCACTGCCTGCACCACAGCCTATGGACCCAGATTGGGTAGCCGAGCGGCAGGCAGATGATACAGTGGATGACGCCGGGTGTACAGGATCATTTTTGGTATGGTGGGCAGGGGAGAGAGCCGCGAGGAGAGCACAGCCCGCACAGCCAGACTTAGCGGCTGTTAGAGCAGAGAGGGACCAGCTCAGGGGACAGGTACAGTTGTTACAGGGGCAGCATACGCACGTGCACAGCACGTATAGGTGTCTTACAGGGCAAGCTTAGCCTAGCACTGTGCACAGCACACAGCACCACCACAGGTGTGCACACACCATTGTGCACCACAGTGTGCACAGCACCACCACAGCACCACCAAATGCACCAAACAGTGCACAGCACAGTACCACCACCACCACAACCACAGTGCACCAAGCACTGCACCAGCGGCACCACGGCAGCACAGCACAGCACATGTGGTGTACCGGCAGGACAGGGGCCATTGGTATTAGGAGTCGGGGGACCAGCCCCAAGCAGCTTGATGGTGGCACGGCCCCTTATATGGAGGCGAGAGCGGAGGCCCAGTACTATCAGGATGTCCTGATGGTACCGGGGCTGACTATCAGCCATATGCGGCGCATAGAGCGGAGACCTCGCGTAGCCAGAGATCCCAGGGTGGTGCAGCCACAGCCGGTGGGTCTGTTACAGGGAGGAGACGAGAGGCAGCACAGGGACCCGCAGGGAGACAGGCAGAGGGCGGTGGGGAGAGCTGAGGGATCCCTGGGTCAGAGAGAGATGTTTTGTTTGTAGATGGATATTAGATAGAGGCACCGGTCTGCGAACCGGCTATGTATAGAGAGGCCTGCGTGCCCACATATGATTCTTTCATTTATTTATTCATTTATTGTATATACCGGCCTGCGAGCCGAGTACGGGTTGTACAGTTGATACCGGCCTGCGAGCCGAGTATATTTTTGATATGAGAGACCGGCCTGTGAGCCGAGTCGATATTTTGACAGTTGTTGAGGCCTGCGTGCCGGCTTTGTATTATTATGAGATCACAGAGGCCCCTATGCAGGGTACATTGTATATTTGAAACTTTTGATATATAGATATGATGATTTTGACCCACATGCTGTGTTTAAAATGTGTTAAGTGTTTTGTCGATGGTTTGTGATATTTAATGTATGATGAGTTT
This sequence comes from Taxus wallichiana var. yunnanensis, assembly GCA_018340775.1. Classification (NCBI taxonomy): domain Eukaryota; kingdom Viridiplantae; phylum Streptophyta; class Pinopsida; order Cupressales; family Taxaceae; genus Taxus; species Taxus wallichiana. Next base: position 114,522,430 of record CM031233.1, read on the forward strand.
GATCCACATGGTTTATATATTGATGGTGTTGATGTCTTTTGTTGATGGCTTTTTGAAATGGAATGTATGTATATATAGATGATGAGTTTAATTGACATGTTGTGTTTATGAAATGTTGGATGTGTTTTGTCGCTGGTTTGTGAAATTGAACGTATGTAGCTGCTGAGTTGGATCCAAATGGTGTATAGATTGATGGTTTTTGATATCGTTTGTTGATGGCTTGGTTGTTTTTGTAATATGGATAGATGATGTTGATGAAATTGTGATGAGATATGGATTTAATGAAAAATTATAGATAATGGTGTTGTTTATGCAGGAAAAAGGGACGGGCGCCACAAAAATTTGCAAAAATGAAGAAACGGCTTAGGTTTAAGCAACAAGGGGGCACATGACCGATATCGGTTATGTAACCGATGTCGGTAGCTATATGACCGATATCGGTTATGTAACCGATATCGGTTATGCAAGAATTATTTTCCTAAAAATAGAACTGCTTGGTTGGCAACTTAAGTTCTTATTTTTAGCATTCTTATTTTTAGAGTCATGCAACAAGTTAAATATGTGAATGCGATACTGTTTGACGACTGATATAGGTAATTGCATGAAAGAATTTGAGTGATAAGGAGGAAAGAGACAGGTGAAGTGAGTGTGGGCTGAGATTCAGAAGGTAGAAAGACAAGTTATATTTGAAGAGGGTGGTGAACATGGCTGAACGAGGAGAAGCATCCAAGCAGCAGGACGAGGGGGAAGACATGTTCCGCCCCAAGCTGCTACATCCCGAGAGGTAAACTGTTTGGTTGTAATTTGATTCTTGCATGTTTTGTGAATAGGATGAGAGAAGTGTAAGTGGGTAAAGATGAGAAAGAAAAGGTGATAGGCAAGGGTTGGGGATGGGGTGAGTGCTATGGGGTAGGTAAACAGGGTGGTCACGTATGTTTTTAGGTATAAATAGGAGTAAACGGGAAAAATAATTATCGTAGGTGTATGTTTTAAGCAGGGTAGGTATATTTTTGACAGTGACCGGTATCGTTTAGAAATAACCGGTATCGGTTAGCAAACCGGTATCGGTTATTCATAACCGATATCGGTCACTGTAAGAGTTTTAATTTGAGAAAACCCGAGAGATTTGTTCTTTTAATAATTATGTGTCGCTTTTGATGTATGCAGTGTAGAAGCAGGTTAAGGATGAATGATACGTGCAGCGCGTTGTTGTCACTTAATCCGAGCGGATGTAACACCAGCTGAATGGGCATTGATAAATCATTTGGGGTTAAGTGGAATCCGCTATTATTCAAGAATCGCGCGTAACCATGCTATGTTGCAGGCGTTGATTGAGAGATGGAATCCAGAAAAGAATACCTTCTATCTGCCAACAGGGGAGATGACAGTGACTTTGGAAGATGTGTTCCGTATTTTGAGACTCCCAATGATAGGAAAAATAGTGTATCAGGCATTGCCTAGCGCGGGGCGGGCAGCGATAATAACAACAGTATTTGGGTCAGCTGCACGAGATTTGACACAGCGAGGTTTATCATTTACGTATGGTACAATGTATGCAACACACCCTGAGGAAACAAAGGCCGCCGTGCTATTAATGATAGCGGTGGGGTATTATGCATTACCGAGGGTGGAGGGTGGAAGATTTCCAAAAGCATTGATGAGTGTTATTTGGGAAATGATAGAAATGAGCGTGACTTTCGCATGGGCACCCGCATATCTGGCAGAGTTATATAGGGGTTTATGGGCCTGCAAGTGAAAACACAGGACGACACTGGATTGTTCGTACTTATTACATTGTTGGGCCTATGAGCATATTGTTTGTGTGCATCCAATAGGCCGACCCATCGAGTCGGGAGAGGCAGGAGTGCAAAGGTTGGGATTCAGACGATGGGTCCAAATAGAACAAGAAGCGAGATCCTAGGCCGTGATAGATGACATCGAGTATTATAGACAGGTATGGGAGATGGTGACGATTCATGGATATTTTTTGGAGGCCTTACGGGAACTATATGGTGACAGAGCACATAGCTGAGGAGTTGAGGGGTGTAGAGCGATTGAGGTGGATCGCAGGGCACAGGCCGGGTGAGTACGAGAGGATTCCTCTAGATCGCGTGCGGCGACAATTTGGGTTCGTTCAGGATATACCGATGACATATAGACCATACATGAGGATCGACGCCGAGGCAGCATTCTCACCTCCCCGGCCTACACCTCCAGAAGGGCCAGAAGAGATAGCAGCCGATCGTAGGGTAATGGATGCGGGAACGACAGAGGCCTATAGAGTATGGTGGGTAGCAGAGCTGCGAGGTGCACGTGAGCGCCCTGACATAGCTGTGATTACAATGAGAGAGATCATCTGCAGGATTTGGCTCACCAGCTTCAAACACAGGTGAATGAGACAATGGGATTGTTAGAGGTTTCACAGTTACGAGTGGAGAGACTGGAGGCAAGATTCCTCCACGCGAGAGGACGTATTCGTATGTTACAGAGATGTCATGGATCAATGGGAGGAACCAATGGCAGTGGCACCTTTGAGGATGGAGAGGCCAACTGAGGGGCATCGACGATCACGATCACCACCTGATTCGGGAGGAGGTGCAAGGGTCTAAGTGAATTTCATAGGAATATAAGAATAAATAAGGATGCCGACCTATGAGTCGATGATAGAGAAGATGTATTTGTTTAACATCTAAAATAAAACTAAAGATGTATGTGGTTTTGAGTGATGATAATAATAAGAATGGTTGTGTTTTGAATGTTGTTTTTGTTTTGTTTGAAAAAGGATAAAGATGAATGTTGGCAAATAGAAATACACAAAAAATATTTATATTTACAACACATGATAGGGTATGGTAGGGGATGGTCGAGCTAACCTGGGAGACCCCATGTCTCCTAAGTGCTGCCTACATAGCCCATCGCACAAAGCAAGGAGGGCCTCAGATCGATGTAGTTCTCCTTAGACCAGGAGAGGTGAATTCAGCAATTTGGTCATGGTTAGGCAATTTGTTGGTTGGTAAAAAAAATTTGATGTTGGTAGGGTAATGTTGTTGGTGTTGGTAGGGTAATGTTGGTGGTGTAGGTATAGGTGAAGTGAAAGTTAGCATACCCAAGTAGTAGGGAATCGTGTCCTGATTAAGGTCAACACACAATCCTAGAGTCGAGCAAAAGAGGCCAGAGTGTCCCGTAGTTGAGAAGAGCTAAACAAACCACATATTAATGTAGGATGAGCTTGAGTCCCTAGGTACCTCAGATAGTGAGAAGTCGATAGGTGAAAAGAGTGGTATAATCACAATATATCGGATATACGTCACGTCCCTTGAGTTTTGTTGTTTTGACAAATGGTGAGGTGAGGTGGTTGATGTGGGCGAGGGTGCAGAGAACTTATTATAAGATGATTATTCTGACAAAAGAGAACCAAACCTAAATAGACAAGTCCATGACTCAAAAGTGTTTTGAAATACTGCTTTTATTTTTATTTTATTTTTCTGGATATAGACTGATCGATGCGGGAAGTCTACATGGGATATGTATTTTGTTGTTCTTGAGGTCTTCACGAAGTTGATCAATGCGAGAAGCTTCTGATAAAGGCTGACTGTGTATAGCTGTCCTTCAAGGGAGCAGTCTATTTATAGTAGCAGATGCGGTGTTTATGTATAGCTGTCCTTCGGGGGAGCAGTCTATATATAATAGTAGCAATAGTTTGGCATATAGCTGTCCTTCAAGGGAGCAGTCTATTGTATAATTTAGAGGTCTAGATGTCCGTTGGGCATAAAGCATCTAGTTTTGTAGGAAGTTTGACTCAAGAAAATCCCATAAGTGTTTTAATTAAGAATGTGTCATTTTGATACTTTGAAGTCATGGACTAGACTAAAAAGGGGAAGGCATCTTTTAAGGGGAGGTGATAATCAAACCATGTGAGCTTGATTTGATTTTGAGATGTAAGAAACAAAGTGTATGCGGTGGTAAATGAGCTCAAGGGACGAGCGTAAGGTAGATAAGAAGTGATATAACACTAATTTCAACAGTAGAATGGTCGAAGATGCAAGGCATTAAGGGGCTCAGGCTCAGGTTTACCATTAAGCGAAGCTAAACGATAAGTGCCTGATCCATAAGTGTGAGTGATAATGTAAGGCCCAATCCAATTAGGAGCAAATTTTCCACGTTTGCTCTTTTCTAGTTTGGTTACATGTTGATTCTCTTTGAGGACAAGATCACCAACCTTAAAGGTACGCTCATGAAGTCATTTATCATAAGCACGCTTGATGCATTTTTGGTAGATTTGAAGGTGGTCAAGAGCCGTAAGACGACGCTCGTCAAGAAGCTCTAATTGGGCTAACCGCTCTTGGCGGAAATCATCATTGGTGAGAATATCCTGAAGAGATATTCTGAGGGAGGGTATTTGTATTTCGAGAGGCAAGACGCCTCGGTACCATATACCAAAGAAAATGGTGTGGCATTAGTGGAGGTACGAATGCTAGTACGATAAGCCCAAAGGGCAAAGGGAATGTGATCATGCCAATTTCTTCCAGAATCATTAACAACTTTCATGAGGATTTTGGTTAGGGTTTTATTAGAAGATTCAGCTTGACCATTGGCCTGTGGATAGTAAGGTGATGAGAAACTAAGTTTGATACCAAAGTTGTCACAAAGGTCTTGTAACAACTTATTTTTGAAAGATTTACCATTATCTGTTATTAGGCGATGAGGAATACCAAAACGACAGATAATGTGATGGTTAACGAATTTGACATTTTTTTCTTTTTTGATTGAAATGAGTGGAATGGCCTCCACCCATTTTGTGTAATATTCGGTTGTTGTGATTATCCAACGGTGACGTTGTGAAGAGGGTGGGTGAATCTCACCAATAAGGTCTAAACCCCATTGTGAGAAAGGCCAAAGATCTCGTGGCGACTCAGAAGCGGATGGCTAGGAGTATGTTGAAGGTTGGCATGTTGTTGACACATAACACAACGCTTAACATATTCGTAGTAGTCGTTATTAAGAGTAGGCCAATAATAACCTAGGCGAAGGATTCATTTAGCCATGGCAAGGCCACTAAAATGTCCGCCACAAATACCGTCATGGACCTGTTGGATGGTATAGGTGACCTCCGCGCCGGTTAGACATCGAAGGAGGATGCCATCAAAGCCACGTTTATAAAGGAGTCCCCCCATGACGACATAACGAGAAACACGTTTAAGAAAAGCACGTTTTCCAAGTACTAGTTAGGTCAGTGGAGAGAACAGAGGTGTAAGGTAGTCGTGAAATTGGTGGTACCAGGTATCCTGCGAATTAGCAGACACATTATTTATCATACAAACAACCGGGCTGAGTAAGATGGGGCAAAGAGTTGTTGGACCAAGACGAATATGTCAGAGTCAGTTGGTGAGGCAGGAATTTGTGAGGCTAAGCAAGCCATAGTATCCGCAAATTTGTTAGTGGAGCGGGGAATGGTCTGGATAGAATAACGAGTAAATGAGGTCAAAAGTGAATCCACGTAATGTTTGTACTTTTGAAGTTCCTCATTTTTACATTGGTAGATGCCCATAACTTGATTGACTACCAATTGAGAGTCGCCAAAAATATTAATAGATTTGACACCTAAGTGTAACGCAACCTGGAGACCCAAAACAAGGGCCTCGTATTCCGCTGTATTATTAGTGCAGGGGAAATCGAGCCGGAATGAAAGAGGCATAGGCTCAGCATCAAGAGGAATGAGAACAACGCCGGCCCCTCCGCCGCACTGGCATTTGGATCCATCGAAGAAGAGGGTCATTGGATACGACTCTTCCCTGAGTGAAAGAGTGGCGATGAGTTCGTCGGGGAAATTAAAATTGGTAAATTGTTCCCCAGGTAAAGGGGCCTCCGCAAGTTGGTCCGCAATAGTTTGTCCTTTGATTGACTTCTGGTGTATAAACTCAAGGTCGAGGTCAGCGAGGAGCATAAGCCATCGGGTGATGTGTTGGTTTAGATGTGGTTTGGCATACATATAATGAATGGGGTCCGTGTTGGTGATGACAAAAGTTTTGTGATTCAGGAGGTAATGTCGGAGTTTGGTGGCTACGAATGATAGGGCTAGGCACAATTTTTCTACATGTGTATACCTAGTCTCGTAATCCACGAGAGTACGACTTATATAATAAACGGCTTGTTCTCGACGTGCCGATCCCGATGTGAGCATGGCTCCTATAGCATGGTGGGCAAGTAAAGGTAAAGGTAGAAAGGGCGATCATCCTGAGGTGGATAAGCACGGGTGGCTGCAAGAGATAGGCTTTGAGAGCTTCAAAGGCTTGGTGACACTCTTCGCTCCATTGAAAGGCAATGTCCTTTTTAAGAAGGTGATGGAAAGGTTGACATCGATCCGAGAGTGGGAGATGAAACGCCGGATGGATGAAGTTTACCCCGCAAACTACGCAATTGTTTGAGGTTTTGGGTGGGGGCATTTCTAGGATAGCTTTGACTTTAGATGGATCGACCTCAATGCCACGCAAAGAGACGATAAAGCCAAGAAGTTTTCCTCAAAGAACACCAAAGACACATTTTTTTTCAAGTCAAGCCGACCGAATATTGTAAAAAGTGATCGAAAATAATGGTTAAAACATCGAGATGTTCACCGCGATGTTTAGATTTTGCCAAGAAGATCATCGACATAATCCTCAAGGATAGTGTGCATAATGTCATGAAAATGTAAGTCATAGCCCGCCGATAGGTCGCACCAAAGATTCTTAAGGCCAAATGGCATGACACGATAATGTAAGGTTCCCAAGGAGTTATGAAGGTAGTTTTATGTTGATCGGCCGGGCTACCAAAATTTGATCAGATCCCGAAAAGCCATCCATGAGAGAAAGCATTTCATGGCTCAAAGTGAGATCAACAAGTTGATCAATACTGGGAGGGGGAAGTCATCCTGGGGCAAGCGAGGTTAAGGTCTCGTAAATCCATGCATATCCGAAGTCCCCCCGTCGCTTTAGTGACATGTGTACGATGTTAGAAATCCATTGAGGATAGTCAATAGCAAGATGAAGGAAACAGTAAAGAGTCGTTCAAGCTTCTTTTTGACCAAGAGGGCAATGCGTGGATGCATTTTTCTCAGCTTTTGTTTGACTGGTTTGGAATCGGGTTTAGGGTGATGTTATGGACAAGCAATGTAGGATCAATTCTCCATGTCACGTAGGACCAAGCGAAAGCTTGGTTGTGGGTACGGAGAAAGGTAGTAAAGGCGGCTTGTTCTGATGTGTTAAGGGATTGTCCGATCTTCACAACGTGAGGATCCTCCTCTGTGTGGATGTTGATTTCTATAGTCGACTCATTCAACATGGTTTGAGTTTCAGATGGTAAGGCGCGTTGAATATAGGAGTCATCCGCACCAAGGTAAGTGAGGATGGAGTCATCATCCTGGCACTCAACAACATTAATCGAAGGTGAATCCTCTTCGATCATGTCTGGATACAGAAGGGGAAGAGAAGATGGGTCCTCATTATCGCGTTGATAAGTGAGAGGACCTAGGAAGATAGCATTTATGAAAAAAAAAGTTAGGAGGGATAGATTCAGGGTCTATCGACTCTGTGGGTGATGATGGCAAAATGGGTGATGATGGTTTGGTAGGGGTGACGTCATCATCTTCCAGGATACAACTGACACGAGGTTTCTCCGGTGTAAGTGTTTCAGGAAAACCGAGACCACTACGATCATTGTGTTTGCGTGTAGTCACGGGAATGAGTGTATGTCGGCCTTGTTCATAAAGACCAAAACCAAAGCCTTTCCAAGCACAGCGAGTCAAGAAGGTGAGGGTGAAACGACGATTTGTCAAGTATTGAAAATCGGATTGGAAGGGAACCACACCAAGAGGAGGTTCAGGGGTAACGGAGGATGCGTCAACACCCCCATACGTTAGGTTGGTGCGGCAATGGGGTGGTCCGTAAGAGATTACCTCCCCCACGCGACGGTCGTAGGTAGGATGTGCATGTAATTGTCCGTACTCCTCTGGGGTATGGAAAGAGCTAACGTTATATAGGTGGTATTCCCCAACAGTAAGCGTTGAAAAACATCTACTAAGGGGTCTGAGGTTGGGATGTTATCTCATGGGAAAGGAAGTGGTATTTCAGTGACGGCGGTTTCATTGGTCAATGTGTCAAGGTGTAGGTGTGCGGTGAAGTGGATGGTGGGGGTTGATGAATGGGTGTCTTGACTGGTACAAGCACATCATTAGGGCGATACAACATATTGCAAGTTTTCAAGGGGGAGGATCAGCTTTTACTGGTGTAGGACTTCCCTCGTACTCAAATTTTATGCATCTATGTAAGGTGGAGGAACGCATCCCATAGCCCGGATCCAAGGGCGGCCTAACAACATATTGTATGGAACTCTCCTCAAGGACATAGAAGAGTTCGGGTAAAGTACGTGGTCCTACACGAATGTTAAGGATCACGGTGCCTAAGGTAGAAGTAATAGCATCATGAATGACCGCAACATGATGGGGTTGGCACACATGCAACTAGAAGGGATATTCATTTGTTGGAAGGATTTTCAAGAGATGATGTTTAGGCTATACCCCATCAATCATAACACGACGTACCCGAATGTCCCGAACATAAGCTGAGATGAAAAGAGAGTAGTGGTGGATCTTCAAAGCACCAAAGTCGATAATTTCATCTTCGGAGAAACCGACAAAGACAGCGCTTGGCTTGCATGACAGAGACGAAGTGGGTGGGGAGATAGATTGTTTGGTGAGTGAAGCAACGTGATTGGGTGTTAGAATAGAGGTAACAGAAAGGTTTCATTAGGTAAGACCTCTATCCTCAAGGATTTCAACGAGAGCTTGTCGATGAGATTCAGAAGTCTGAATGAGATCATACAATGTCATTTTTACAGGTGATTGGTGAAGTTGTTTGATCATGGTTCGGTGGGCAATTCCATTAGAGATGGGGTAGGTGGGTCCACGAATAACCACTTTAGGTGGTGGTGCCATCGGGATGGTGGACGGAGAAAGAGATGCCGCAGGTGTGTTTTCTTTCGCTTTCCCATTGTTTTTCTGCCCTCGAGTAGCAACACTAATCATATTGATCTCGTGAATACGAGAGGAGGAAGACGGTAGGGATAGGTCATGGTCTTCGAGAGGTGGGGCTGTAATAATGATAGATCTTGGTGAGGCGGGGACAGGTGGTATAGGAGAGGGAATTGAAGCTAAAGGTCTCTCTCTTCGTAAGTTGTCTTTCTTAACTTTTCTATCTGAGAGAGGTGACTGACGAAGTATGGCTTTCAACGCTTTGCATCCCTCTACGTCATGTCCTGGTGTGCGGTGGTAAGCGCAGATTTTAGACTCATCGTAACCTATAGGTCGAGGTTTAGATGGATCATAAGGTCTAAGTGGGGGTAGGGAAATGGTCGCATTCTCTACCAACATAGCAAGGATTTTGGCGTAAGACCCTTTGAGTGGGTCAAAGTCAGAGGAAGAGGAGGCTATTGACTGGGTCGATTTTGTGGTGATGACGGGTATGGTTGGTTTGTATGGGTGGTGGTTTAGCCAAGGAGTTTTGATAATGGGTTTTAACTAAACGTGGCTTCTTTTCGACGCAGAAGTTTATGTTTAGCTGGTAGATGATGAGGCCACGATGATGTGGTATCGTAAAACAACCACGGAGAAATAGGAGTGACAAAAAACAAATCTTTTGATGATGGAATTTGTTTAGGGTTGATAGGTGGACAGGATACATGGGGTGACGGTGTTGCTATACCCTTGGATTTCTGTATGGGTGTAGAAGGCATAGGTCGCTTTAAAGAAAACGCAGGAGGTATGATATATTGATGCAAGGTAGAGGGATGGGGTCCCAATATGGAAGGTAGGTGTGACGACGAGGGTTTTAGTTGTGATAGAGGCATAGATTGAGGAGATTGAGTCTGTCTCCTAATGGGATGGACGGCTTTATTTTTAGATAAATCAAGCCGCTTAGGTGGGTGTGTTAGACTAGGTATTGGTGAGGTCCCAAGCGTAGGGGAAGATTTGGTTAGGTTAATAGAAGTGGATGAGGTATTTGGTAGAGATGAGGGGGGTGAAGATGAGGACATAGGCATTTTAAGCTTCTGTAAACACTTCGGGTATATGGTAGAGGCATCTGGATCGGTCATCTGCATTTGAGTAGAATATGGCGTACTCAAACGTTCCCATAGGACCCGTCTATCTTCTGGGGAATGACAGTCCTCACGTGTGAATAGGAACTTTTGTATGGAAGAAAGGTGGGTTGTGATTCCGGTCCACTGTGGGTGTGATACAGGGGGTAGATGAGGCACTGTATCAATGGGCGTTAAGAGGTCAACCGGTCGCTGAAAAGATTTAGGCGATGAAGAACTAATAGGTAGGAGGGCGTGTTTGAGAGGATCCGTCATGTTTAAAGAATGTGGTGATGTCGGTTCAAGAGGTTTCTCATCTAAGGATGACAAAAGAAGTGGCGAGCCTTCCTCTTGTACAACAAGAATGGTAGAAGGAGACGTTTGGGAAATAGATAAATTAGATAACATCCGCTCACAGTCTTGCAAGGATGTGGTGTAAGAAGGCTCATTTGTGAGAAGGGAACTCTGGGTGGTTAATTCCTTGATGGGTAAAGGAACGGCAAGGATTTCAGTTTGTCTTGATGGTGAGGAAGGGGGTTCGGTTTCCTGCGTTAGTGAAGAGGCTTGATTCAGAATTTGTTCGATAGAGGTTTTTGGTTGGGAGTCGAAGACTGCATGGATCTCATGAACACTCTCCTCGGCTAAGATATCTTGATTTATGTTACTGTTAGAAGAATGATTCGGGAATGGTTTGTTGAATATTTTCAAATTTCGGTTAGCAGGGGCGTTAGGATTATCGAGGGCTATATCCCCCGCATCAACCATTTCCTGCACTATGTTTTTCAACATCTTGCAGTTTTCATGACTGTGTCCCTTCACGCGGTGGAAGTTACAGAAGTCATTTTCTTTGTACCAAGAAGGTATGGCGCGAGTGGAATCAAACCCGGAGTGAGGTTTAACAGGAGGTAAGGTAATGGCTCCTGCTTTAAGCAATTTTTCCAATATCACACCATATGTTTCTCCCAAGGGAGTGTAGTTGATGGGCTCTGCTTTATACTTATAGGTGGTTTTTGGTGGGGTATTAGACGGTGGTTGGGATTTGACCATCACCGCGTGCACGGCTCCTTTTGATTTCGAAGCAGTCGATGGGTGAGGATTGGTGGTGTTAGGTTTGTTGGTGGAATCTTGGGTTCGGAAATTGGGGTTTTTGTTGCGCAACCGCAATTTCTCTTCCTCTAAGGCTCGAATCTCTAGTTTTCGAGCCATAGTAAAGGCCTCGTCAAATGTACGGAAAGTTTGAATTTGGAGGGTAGGAGAGATGTGCTTAGCGCAGGCCCGCGTAAAGAGTTCAATAAGTTCGGCCTGAGGCAAGGCATACGTAAGTTGGTTGATAAGGCCCCGCCATCGTCCAACGAAATCTGCGATAGATTCATCTTCAAATTGTCGGATGGCATAGAGGTCGGTGATAGATACTTTCTTGGCAATGTTAATGGAGAAATGATCCAAGAAAGATTGGGCTAGCTGGTTAAAAGAGAAGATTGAGTGCTGGGTTAAAGCACTGTACCACTCCAAGGCGGGTCCTGATAAGGACATGGGAAAGGTGCGGAGTAGTAAAGCATCGTCGTGAGCAATCAGATAGCAGGCATGTCTAAATGATCGCAAGTGTTGTTGAGGGTCCTCCTTACTATTAAAACGGGTAAATTTTGGTAATTCCCATTGAGGAGGATATGAATGAAGGGGGACTGAAGGGTGGATAGGCTCCCGACAAACTTGCTCGTATGTCAAGGCGCTACGACTTCCTGAAATAGAAGCCTCCAGATTTTGCATTTTGTCCATCATTTGTTTAATTAAATCAGTAGTTGGATGAGATGATGGTGTGGTTGTGGTAAACGGAGGCAAATTGGGCCAAGGGCCACCGCTAGACAATGGTGGGGTTAAATGTTGATAAGGTATGGAGGACGAATGTGTTGAGGCAACCGAATAGGGATGTCCTATATAAGATGTTGAGGTTACCGGATATGTGTGTGGAAATGAAAAGGTGGGCGGAGCTTGAGAAGGAAAGCTCGTGTGGATAGGTGGCAGAGAGCAAGTCATGAATGGAACAGTCTGCAAGAGAGATGAGGTAGGAGCAGTCGGTGGTAATGACATGTTGGGCCCAAGATTAACCAAAGGAAAGCCAATCTGTGCCGTATGAACCCCTGAAGCTGCTGAGTTAGGAGACGGGACTAAGGATGCAGAAGGCAAAGCGGAGTTATCAGGTGGAGAAGGAGCTAAATGAGTAGCTATACTGATAGGCATGCCAACAAGGAGTTGACCGTCGGGTGTACGGTCAGGGGCATGAGACAAATAGTATTGTACAACGCTAGGATTAGCATCCAGAAATTTGGCAAATTCTTTATCTCCTACAGGAATTTTAGGAACCTCGCTGGTGTCCGTAGGATTCCCCACAGAATGTGAAGGGGGTGATTCAGGCAAAGGCACAGAGCAAGCATGTGAAACCATGGCGGCGGCTTGCTTTCGAGTGATAACAACCATGGACAGGAGTACACAGTAGGGTTTCAATCTATCAGGAACAGAAACAGACAACAAGATGTTTGAAATTGGTAGGTTGCTGTTTTCAGAATCGTAAAAGACAAGAATCGATATCGGCCGATAACCGATGTGTCGGTCAGCTATAGCCGACGCGGTGTAAGCTAACCGATGTCGGTATAATAGAACTGGTGTAAGAAATAGTAAGAAGTTGTTGATTTGGTGTTAATAGTGATTAGTATGCCTACCAAACTGTTCTGTAGTGATCACAGAAAACAATGTATGACAGAGAAACAGAACTGAAAACAAGCAAGAATGCACAAACAAATTAACAGACTAACCCTAGGGTTAATTTTAATCAATTTGGGCTTATGCCTTTAGACGTAGAATGATGTCAATCCTAAACAAAAGACTTAGGGGAAATGTCAAGTTTGTTTTGGCTTATAAGGTTACCTCAATCAGGTGGAGGAATACCATGGAAAAGGGGGGATGTTTTGAGCTGTTGTGTTAATTATGAAGTGATTCGGTATGTGTTGTGCAGTGAAAGTAAGATTAATTTCCTGTCAATACCGTGGAAATCACCCCCACGTGTACGACCTGTTACTTAGTCTATGTTCACTAGAATTGAAAACAACAAGCAAGAATGTAATGCACGTGTTTTAAACCCAAATCGAAAATGATATTCGATGAAGCAAATAAGATGACTTTCACTAATGCAAAACTGGGAAAGCAAGACAAATTCTTTTACTAAATATAACAAAAACAACAAACAACAAGTATGCTCCCTAAATGAAAGCAAGCAAGAGAAACAGAAACCCGAAATGGGTCCCACCGGGCGTGCCAAAATGTTTCACATGGAATGTTTCGGCTCTGTGGAATAGACTTGCTTCTATCCTTTCATTCCTTTGAGAAACAGATAAGGGTTAGGGCTAGGAGGAATACCTGTTGAATGTTGAGATGGTGTGCGCGTACCGTAGAGAAAGATCAGATCGACTGCGAAGAACTCCTTTTTGTCTTGGAAGGACTACCTGCAAGTAAGAATACAAGACCACCAGATTTTAATTAGACAATAAATGAGGGAGCTGCCTTAGGCCCAGGAAATATAAAACTTCCTTTCGAAGGTGGTCAGTTCCCCTTTTAATACGAATTAACACAAATGATAACAAAGAAAGCTATTGCAAAATCACGATTTAGGTACCTCGTTACAAAGCAATAGAGGCTAAACTATCAATAATAAAGCGTCACGTTGTTTGTTTGGTTACTGGTCGTTGATACATTCAGGTTGAGTTACAGTGGATAAACCAGATCGGATCCGAGGGTTAGGTGACAAATAGGCGAGAGGAAGGTTTTGGGGTATAAGTCACAGTGACCGATGCCGGTCACTGGATAACCGACCATGTTAGAGAACCGCTGCCGGTAGGGGATAAACGACACCAGTAGGGTCAAGCAATCAGGTGCTTCGGATAGAGGTTGGTCATGCAGGTGATGTGGGGTTATTAAGACTGGTGGATGGCTGAGGGGAATAATGAGAGGACAGGGAAGACTCAGAGTGTGATAAAATGGTCTTCTGGGCAATACAAGGATGTATGGATGAAGGTTAAGTGCAGGGTGCTGGTAGGTGGTAGATCTAGGAATGAGCTTATAATTACTATCAATCCACAGGCTCAAGAAATGGTGCTTAGAAACATACAAGACACTACTTACTCGTTCCTGATGAAGATGCAGGTTCCAGGACTGTGATGACGAAGACAGGGCTCAAGTAGGATGATCTGACAATCCAAGATGAGCTATCTCCTCTTCTGATGCTCGGATGAGTGTCACTGGGCTCTAGTTATTCGGGCCATAGCCTTGGGCTTGATGTCCTTCTCGCAAACTCTTCTTGTTTCTTCACTTGTCTCTGCTCGGCCAAGCAAATCCGGATCCTTTCAATGATTTCTCCTCTTTTCGATCAAATGAAAATCCGATCCTTTGTTTTTGGTTGGAAGTGGTCATTTACAGGGAACCGATGGCGGTTACGCAACCGACGGCGGTCGAGTAGAACGATATCGGCCAAAGTCAAAGCGGCTATTTTTGGTAAAATAGCCTCCTTTTCCTTTCCTCCTTTTCTCCCGAGGGATTAGTATGTTACTTAGGGCTTGGTCAAGTCATTATGAGGTTGGTTTTAGGTGCGGGTGAGGAGTAATTAGTCATGGGTGTGGATGTGGACCAAGTTACCACTACATGTATCCGCTTACGCCACGGCATCATCAATCTATGAATCCACTAGCTGCTCCTCCTGTCCAGTCGGCACGGTGGGTCACGGTGGAGACATAGGTCTCTCCACGTCATCTCTCCTATACTATAGGAACAGAGGTAGTACATCCTGGACTAACCCAAACTGGCACCTAACCCGCTCTATGGGTATCCGCTCATGCTCTCCCGCTCTCCTCCCCTCTATCCACAAATATAGTTGTAGCCCATCTAGCTCCATGGCCATCTATCTGTATGTGGGGAAGCCCACATACGGCCTCCAAATGATGTCCACCCCAGACAACCCCTCCAATAACCTCCTGTAGTAAGCTACATCATGAGTAGCTCTGGCACCTCGGGCCTCTCCAATGGCCGGTACCCACCACCTGTACCCAACTCTCAAAACTCTCCATGGGAATGCATCTGCCTAGGGCATCCCCACTAGTCAAACACAAACAATGTGCTCATAAGCCCAAAAATGCAGTAGTACGGTGCAACAGATGATGAACCTTCGCAGTCGCCCATAGGCCCATAGCTCTCTATATACTTACGTCAGCAATGCAGGTGTCCATGTGAACCGTGTCTGCTATATCACTATGTCATGAAGGACTCCCATTAGTTACCTTGGGAATCTCGCACCCTCTGCATCGGCGGTGTGAAAAGCACACTACCTCCATCAAAATTACCACTAACCTCATCACCTCTAGATGAGATCTATACATCGCTCCATAGCTCATGCTAGCACTATAGAATGTCATGTCTGCTACACCCTCACCAAAAACGGGTGCTAGTAGCTCCTCAGACGCCTCTGAAGAGATAGAATAAACCTGGGCCCCAATATGGGCAACCGTAGGATCCTGTAGACGTCCTCCAGGGTGATCGTCATCTCACCTGTCAACATATGGAAGGTGTTGGTTGCCGAGTCCCATCTATCGATGAGGGCAACCATCAGACTCACCTCCCAGACTACATGCCGTAGTAGCACCTCACCCCTATCAACCCCACCTCTACAACATGTTTCCACTCTTGCGTTGTGCTCACCCATACTATCAATAATAAGGGCGGCACCGGGCCCTCATCCGTAGCTCGTCTCGGGCCTGCATCCCATAAGAGAAATGTATTAGTACACCTTCCCAACTTACCCTATTTCACCCCACATCCCAACCTAATCTCTTTCCCCACCCCCATCCCATTGGCCTTAATTCGCTAATCCAACCTACCCAAACCCATCTACCCTACCTATCTACCCTAACCCTCACCCAAACCTACCCAAACCCATCCACCCGAAACTATCTACCCTACCCCTCACCCAAGCCACCCTAAACCCTTCCCGTCTCCCTTAACCCTTTTCCCTCTCACCTAATTCTTTCCCACCCTACCCTTACTCTATTCCCTTTTTGTCCCAACTTAACCTTAGGTTTGAGACCCGGTTATCCCTTGACCGACCACGGTCTCCCCTTGACCGGCATCGGTCACTATTCTTGTGACCGATACCAGTCACTACCCACCGACGTCGGCCACACGCTCGACCGAACGTCGGTCACTATCGTGCCACCCGCCATGACTTCCCAACCCTACTTTTTCCCTTCCTACTCCTTCTACCCACTTAAACCCCTCCTTACACCCCTAATTATTCCTATACTACCCTTTTACTCTACACCCTACCCTTCCCCATTCCCATTTCCCCCTTTTTTTCCCTTATTTTCAAATTTCTCCCCCCCCAACCCCCATTTTTAACATTTTTTATATTTTAACCAATTTCACTAAACAATCAATAACCAAGGTTTGACACTTACCACATCCCACTGCCACCATCATGGTGGAACCTCCGGCTCCACGCCACTCCTCCCGATCCCTCTCCAGCCTCCGCCATCCTCGAATGACCTCTCACTCTCCCAACCAATCACCTCGCTCGATCCAATCTCGCAGCCCCACCTCTCACCCAATCAATCTCACCTATGTGGCTCACCAACCAAGCTCTCTGACGTTCTCTTTTGTCCTCTTCCTCTTTTCTCTCTTCTTGTCCTTTTCTCCTTTTCACAATGCACAAATGAATTTTAAAAATGTAGGTTTTTCACTTTTTATAACCTACCCAACTCAACCGACGTTAGTTCACACTTGACCGATGCCGGTCGATGCCCTAGCCAACCGCATTCGGTTCCTATCCACCGTCATTGGTTCATACTGACCATGTTGTTAGTTACCCTACATACTCATTGCCCTCACATTGACATCATTTTCCTTACCTCCTCTTTCTTTTGCCTCCGCTACACCTACTTGGACCACTTTACCTTCCCCTCTGGCCCTCCACCTTATTCAACCTCATCTCATCCGTTGTTGAATCCTCATTCTTTTACCCCTACCTCGGCCTTACCCATGCTATGACCTATCTACCTAGACCCGAAAAATTTTGTGACCTTTGAACTAATGTGCTCGTTATACCTTTACGACACCATTACCCGTGTTGTTTGACCTCGTGCCCTTACCTTGCCTATTGTCGTGTTGTTTATCCTGACCCTACCTTTGGTGTACCGAAACATACCTAAACATTCCTGCACCTAACCTATGTTGTGTTTCCTGACCTTATCCTATACCTTGGATACCGGATTCATCTCACCCTTGTTTGGATAAACCTATCGACCTTAGACGATGTAGAGTTTGCCTGCTCTTCAACCCGGTAGCGTGCTGTAGTTTCTACGTGTGTGTGCGTTTGACTATTGTTACTGTGAACCTTGACCCATTACCTAGATTGCCTAAGTAGACCTTTCACCCTTTTCCCCTGCACCCACTTGCCTTTTCCTCACATTTACCTTTTATCAAACCACTCACCACTTGACTCCGCTTTGCCTCGTCGAGTCCTGGTTTGAGGGGATCACCTTCACCCTCACATGGGGCAACCACATCTTATTTTTGTTAGCATCACTTACCAATACAAGCTACGCAACAAAAAGGGGAAAAATGTAGACACTAAAATTAGGTCACACTCCCCCTTCGTCCCTCGACATATAAGCCCCCTTTATTACATTTACCTAGCCATGACCCCCTTCACCCCACTAATATTAATTTAATTTAATTAATGATTTATCCTCACTATATTTATTATTTAAATACCTTATTTAATTAATATCTACACATACAGTTCACTTAGACACCTCACCAAGCTAACTCAACCTAAGACCTATTCTTAGCAAGTTACCATAACTAACTAAGACTTACCCAAACCCTAAAAATCAATGCCTACATTCCCTCTAACCACATTCCCGCATGCTCACAAGAGGATCCAAGTCTAATCCGTGGGATAATGACATGAGATCCGAGGAAATCAGGAGGATCTCCCTAAGTTTAGTAAACCTAGGAAATCCCACCTTGATCGTTACCCCTAACCGTCGCCGGTTAAGCCGGACCGCCATCCCCTTTTAACCCAAAACAACCTTATTCTCAAGGTTGGAACTTGGAACTTGGAAGTTGGAAGAAATAAATTTGACGAACAAAAAATCTCAGAGAGATAACACATCTTCAAAGAGCCAATTCCAGCAAGAACTCACATCCAAGGAAGGAGATTGAGGATCTTCTCCTGCATAGCCATCCCAGCCACGTTCTGATCTATCTAAGCAAAGAGGAGTGTGCATGCAGCCCATGCATAAGCTTTTCTTTAGTTGGTGATCACTTGCAGCCTTCAAACCCATCATTAGCACCTCCATCCTTCACACATAGACCTTCTAGGAACAAAATCCAAGTAAGTACAACATCATACTTTCCTGGTTATTTCATTTCATCATTATTTTATCATCCATTGTTTATCTTGCTCCTTATTGATCTTCTCTAACATTTTCAGCTCCATAGACCCATCAAAACCTCGCAAAAGCCTACTCCAGTCACCCATTACCTCATCCTGACCAACCAAAATCCTTTGTGTAATCACAAAGGAGACCAAAACCATGTTCTGTGACATTTCCAGATCTCACAATAACCGGTGCTGGTTATACCTAACCGTGGTCGGTCACCCCTGACCGACGCCGGTCTCTGTGTTTTCCCACACAGCCTTAAACAAGATACCTATCCACCTAATTTTACCTCACCCTCACTCACCTGTGACCTACCCGAGACCTTTATCAGGACCCTGCAAAACCAGAACCTATCACTTGACCTTGGATTCTATTCTAGCTTAGCCTGTTAGATTAGATCTATTTCTTATTGTATTTTTAAGTGAGATACCTAAATCATTTTAAAATAACAATAGGATTTACTTTGTTTACTACATTAATTTATTTAAAACAATGGTGATGACCATCTAGGAAGTACCATGCTTCCCGGATCTAGCTCACGCTAGGCAGTTCTTTGCCCATATTTTTAATTCCTTACGGTGGTTTTGTTTTCATTACATGTAGTTCCTCCTAGAAAAAGGAAGCTCTCATAGTCAGCTATGGATTTAGAATTCATACGCACACAACAACCCATCAACCAACATTTGAACAGGTATTCCTCCTACACCTGTTACCCTATCTGTTTCGTCAATGATTCAAAGAAGCAATCTAAGAAAAGGTGAAACACAGAGTATAGACTATGTGGAAGGTAATATTGAGGTGGACATGCATTCTACACAGTATCAACCAAATGACACATATGATGATACCATGCCAGATTTTGAAGATATACTTGTTGGGATGCCCGAGCTTGAAGATATTCCTGTTGAGGTGCAACCAGGAGTGCATCAAGATATCACACATACAAATACTTAGTAAAATGGAACACAAAAATCAAATGTAAATTCTAGTTCACGAAAGAGGAAGGAAAGTGATTCTGATAATGCTCAAAATTCTACTCATAAAAGTAAAACATTAAAAATGAACAAAAATATGTGGAAACTTGGGAGGACATACAAGTTTGATTGGGCTTCCAAATTTTCGTTTATCGAACCTATACAACCAGCTAATTCAGAAGATATCCCATCTGAATTTACATGTACAATATGTACGTGGAAATTGGGAAAGCAACAAAAATGTAGTTGAAGTTGGACACTATAGAAAAACAGTGTGAAAACAATATTTGACTGTAATGGGGGAGCATGGCTAGAAAATCAAAACACATAGGTGGAAAACTAAAAAAGAATGCATGCATGTTAAATACACAGCAGAGTATGAAGCATATAAGAAAATACGCATACATCTCGTGGAAAAGGGAGGAACGGTCACATCGAAAATTGGCAAGTTGAATCAATCAAATATGCATACAAAACTCATACAGTTCTCTACTTTATTTCACATACTTAAGAAAGGAAGATCGATTTTAGATTTCCTTGATTTCGAATTTTTGTATCAATATAATGGAATGAACAATGTTCCTCGGTCTCAATGGTGGAGACAGGTAGTGCATGGGAAATGGAAAATTGATTTTAAATGATAGAGAAGGAAGATTTGAAAGAGAATGTAAAAATGCTTATTTTATTTCTTTTCAATTGATGAAGTGACAATGATCAAAAAAACAATGCATGGGTATGTATCCATCTCTATACTTTAGAAAATAATGTAAGGACACCACATCTACTAGTTATGAAAATGGTTGAAAATTGTAATGTTGAAACCTACATAAAATAGTTGTTTCTCATTTGAAAGATATTGTTGCAATGACTGATTATGAAATTGCTAAAAAGACTATGAATTTGGTCATGCGGGGTCACCAAATAGGGTTGTGTGTTAGATTGCAAACAATCTGTGGCCCCTTATATGCTAGCAATTCAATGTATGGCTCACATAATGAATTTAGCATATAAAATGGTAAGAATCTACGAAAATGTTTCTAAATAATAAGAACTTATAAGAGAACTTCATGCCTATATGGAAAGTAACCCAAAGCAATTTCTTGAGTTGCAGACATTTGCAATTGGAATTACAGATGGAAAAAAACTTGAAGGATGTTGAGATGATATGTATTTCTTTGTATGAACTTGCATGTAGATTTTGTGAGGAGTATCCTTTGTTGGTTGGTTTCATGCACAAATATCGTCATGAAGTTAACAGGGCGAGGGACTTGTTGTTTCATTTAACTAATTTGGAGACATTTGTTACATTGGTTGGTATTCTTCCAATTTTACAGGATATCAATACACTGATGAAGCATGCACAGGGGAGATTAATCTATATTGTGGATTTTATACGAGATGAGAAAAATGGTATGTCAAAATATTGATGTCTTGTACACTTCCCAAGATAGTTTTGATACACATGTTTTTGATAATTGGAAAGCTTTATTAGATCTTAAGAATCCTAATAACTATTTGATATTTAATATCCATGATCAACTCTGTATACATGTTAATGGGAGGGACATACCACTACACATTTTGCAAAAATGTCAAGATATTACAGGATCAAAAAGAGAAGAAGTTCTTGTGACACATAATCTCTTTGATTTTGTTAAAATTGAAACAAGAATGAAGCTTAGAAGAATTGCGAAATCCTTATCATCAAAAATTAGAGAACATTTCTACAAAGATAAAATTCTTGAAGTAATGGGTGTGATGAATCTAATTTTTGGAATATTGAAGGTGCTCGTGTAGACTTTGTAACAAATCATTTCCATAAATCCATGGGTACAATAATGGAACATTTCACCAAGAATTTAGATTCCAATGGCATGTAAATCAAATGTATATTAAATGTTGATTTATTAAATTCTCAATCAACACATTTTGCAACAACAATGAGGAACCAATATAAAATGTTAGATGAACCTTCTGAGAGTGGTGCTATTACAAGGCTCTGGCGAGGAATCTATCAAAGTACTGTGTTACAAGAAGACATTAGTGAATATTTCAAATTATATGAGTTATGTCAAACAATGATTTTGGGGTCTGTGGAGGATGAAAGGGTTTTCAGTGATTTATCATTTATAAAATCAAAATTGAGAAACAGGTTGGACAAAAATATGGAAAGTTACATGATGTGTTATGTTTCTCTCTACTCTTTGTAAACCTTTCCTTTCGACAGAGAAATTGTGCATTGGAATTCCCTTTCGAAAGAAGAGGTGTAAATAATACAACTACAAGTACAATTGTTCCCAACAATGAGACTGGAATTGGTGTGTCGTCACACTCTGCAAAAGAGAATATCGACTTTGAAGAAGCTATTGGTAATGGAGTTTTTTAGCTTTAAATAGGTATCTCCTTGACCTTACTTTTATTGTTTGTCACCTTACATTTTAAATGTGGTTATTTATTCAATCTAATATTAACAAATTCAAATATAATAGTTTTTAGTTAGACGTAACAGTGGACACAATTATAACTCTACATAGGCAAATATTGATAGAGGATACTTTTTAACATATTTTGTTTCAGCTCTTGTTATCATTAAAGATGTTACGGTATATATATTTACATTTATGTAGATATAATTATTTATAAAAAAATATGTTTTCTATAATTACTATTTTGGATTTTCGAATACTAATTTGCAAGGCCTTCAAAGTTCATATCTGCATATTCTTCCACTGTTATACTCTTCCAGACTTCCATTGTCCAGACATGCATAGGTTCTCATTTGCATTTTCTTTAATCTTTTTGTTTCTTCCATAATCTGCTCAATCATTATTTGTAATGAAATTACTTGTATAATTCACATCATGAGCAGAAATATAACACAAATAACACAATATTCCGAATAATGATCTCAATATGCCATTAGAATAGATTTGCCACTTCGAGGGGGCAACCTCCAACCATACAATAATACTCAAATGCTCAAATGATGATGAACTACTACCTAAAATCCCCTATATATACTATTCATATGTTATGGCCATCACCAAGGCCAACCTACTAAGCATGAGAAAGTATAAATGATATAATAAAATGACATGGTAAGCCACAAGTCGGCTACTCATATCCTAATATAAGTAATAGGTTAAGGGCATAGCATGCCCTTCCCCTTCAAATAAATATTGTCCCCAATGTTGAGAAGCTTTGGGTGTTGCTGCAGGAATGTCATATCTTCCCATGTTGCATCTTCATTGTCCATATTCTTCCACTTGATCAGGTACTCAGTAATAACCCGTGTCCTCAATCTTTTAGTGTGTGTTTGAAGGATGCATTCAAGTTCCAAGATGACTCTCCCCTCCTCATCGAGCTCAGGTAACACTGTTTTGGCTGATACTCTCTGTCCAATTACTTTCTTCAGGAAAGAAACATGAAAGACTGGATGTATTTTGGTTGATTTTGGAAGTTCTAATTTGTATGCTACAATACCAATCTTCTGCAATACTTGATAGGGGCCATAATACTTTGGTGAAATTTTGTTATCCTTTTTTTTGTTGTTTCAAATACATTTGATTATATGGTTGTAACCACACAAAAACCCAATCACCAACTTTAAAATGCCTTTCCGTGCGATGTTGATCAGCTTGTTGCTTCATGCGGTTTTGTGCCATGACCAAGTTCTCCTTGAGACTAGAGAGGACCTCTTGTTGATACTAAATGTGTTCTTCTACTACTCTAACCCACGGTTTTCCTCTCAATGATGATGTGATGGATGGTGGATGGTACCCATAGAGTGCCAAAAAAGGAGACATTTTAGATGAAGTATGGAAGGAAGTGTTATACCACCATTCTACAAGTGGCAACCATTGGACCCATCTTGCTTGTTTATCTGACGTAAAGCAACGGAGATATCCCTCCAAACACTTATTTACAACTTTTATTTGCCCATCAGACTGGGGATGATAAGAAGAGC
>CM031233.1:114546060-114641952 GCA_018340775.1 Taxus wallichiana var. yunnanensis
CCCATTCTTCCTTCTTGCCTTTTTCATCCTTGACTTGGGGGCTTTTGGTATGGAAATTACTTGCCCTAGCCCGTTGAACACTATGGTACCCTCCCCCCCGAACATGTAATCATGCATGAATGATCACTTTCTCCTCCTTGGCCACCTCAACACAATTTAGGCTCTTTTCCCCACCTCCCTCTTCTCATCTTACCACAATTCCTCTAGTTGAGCATCCTCCACTTTTTTCCTCCCTCCTCCACTTCTCCCCACCATCCAACAACATTAAATCCCTCATTGTTTGAAGAATTAGTGAGCCTTCCTCTCCGATCAAGCTCTCTTGCTCCCCTTCTCCAACCTAATTGGGTATCTTGCAAAACCCAGCAACATTCACTCTCCCAATATTCATAGAAGCCTATGATCCAAAGGCAAAGGAAACAATCCGAGCTTTCAAAATAAAAAGCCCGTCTGGAGGAAGCTAGAATCAAAAAGAGCAGAAAACAAACCATCAATACTTTCTATGGGGAGGGAGGAGCCCTCCACTAGGGAAATGAAGAGCATCTCACGGAATGTTAGGGGCTTCAACACCTCTAACAAACAAAGGTTGGTCAAGCTCCAACTACAACTACACAGACTAGACATTGCATTCATCCGAGACAAAAATGACCATCAATGACCTAAACCTATTAGTCAAAAACACTAAGCCACTTGGAATCTAGTTGGATCGAATGCTCAAGGCACATCTAGTGGTTTGGGGCTTATTTGGGATCCCGAACAATCAAATGTGACATTATATTGATCTATTGGAGTTGGATCTATTGTGATGTAATGGCATATGGGGAGAATATTCAGCTCATATGTTCAATGTCTATAGGCCAAACTCAATGCTTCTAAAGAGATAAGATAAGATAAATATATTAATGTTTGACAAATGACCACAAAAGTAGGTCAATGGGACTGCAAAGTACACATGTAACCAAATGATTCCCAAAAGAAGTACAATGCAAAGGAGGAGCAATACAAAGGAAGAAAGCAAGAAAAGGCGAGGAACTAGAACGAAAGACGCCACGAACCCAAAATGGGTGGCGTGGAAATGCCCAAAAAGAAAAGAAAGAAGGTCCCAGGAGAGGCAATGAGGAATGCCTATCAGGGAGTGGTAACCCACAAGAATTCAAGAGAGATACATTATTTGAGATCAAAAGTTTCCTCAACAATCCCCGCAAGAAGGTGATTGTGTGTGGTGACTTCAATGCCATACCGCCACCACGGGATAAAAGGGGGTTGTGACATGGTCTCAACCTCTCAAAGAGATTTTTCAAAGTTTGTGGAGGACTGCATCCTACTAGATGCTCCCCTCGAAAGGCAGATTTTCCTAGGCCAATAGACGTGTTGGCTTCTATAACATTGTTGAAAAGATTTCTACGTTCATAATTCGGATAATGCAAAATTGGTTCTTTAGAGTCTAGAATACTAAAGGTCTCAAGCTCAAATCACTCACCTATCTCGACTAAACATTTCCATGGATGGTAGTCCTAAAAGACGTCCATTCAATTTCTAAAAATGTGGTTAAGATTCAATCACTTACGAATTGGAGGAACGATGGTGGAAAGCATGCCCCAAAGTCAAACGCTCCAAATCATTTCAATTCATGTCCAAGCTGAAATTCTTGAAAAGTTGCATAAGAGATTGGCACCATACACCTTCAAGAATATCTTCACTCAAAAAATTCAAATAGAATAGGACCTAGAAACCTTGAACTTCAAAATGCAAGAGAATGGACTCTCACCCAAATGCTTCAAAAGGAAAAGGCCTTGTTGGCATTGCTACAAGACATTTACGCCAAGAATGAAGACCACTAGAGACAAGTCACGGAAATTTGGTTCCAATTTGGATAACGCAACACTTAATTCTTCCACTGCGCTCAACGGTTGCAAGAAGACAAGTCAACAAAATTAGCAAAATAGTGAATGCGAGCAATTCGTTTCTCAAGAGTCCTATGAAAAGTAGGGATGGTGCAATATCCTTCTTCCAAAACCTTTTTCACACAATCTCCCAATTGACAACTCGAAATGGATGAGTTTCTCCATGCAATCCCAACCCTAGTTTCTCAAACCTAGAATGAAAGGCTTCTTGCACCATTCGATGAGGAAGAAATTTGTGCCATTATTTTCCAAATGAAATGGGAGAAAGCCTCGAGCCTAGATGGATTCCCAGCCCTATATTTCCAAAAAAAAATGGGAGTTAACAATCTGAAGTTGTGACAATGGTAAATGAAGTAAGCGCTCAAAGAGAATCTTGAAAGACTTTAATTGCACATTCATTTCCCGATTCCAAAATCAGACTCAAAGTATCAACTTTCACCGACTTTAGGACATTCTCACTTTGTAACACGATATACAAAATCATCACCAAAGCAATTGCCACCAGATTAAAAGAAATTCTTCTAGGCTTGATTTTCGAAGAACAAGGTGGCTTTATGGAACACAAGCAAATTCGAATAAAGTAATTATAGCTCACAAGGTTATCCATTCGCTAACCATTTCAAATGCTATAGGTATGGTTGTCAAGCTTGATGTATCCAAAGCATATGATAAAGTCAATTGGAGGTTCTTGGGAAAGGTTCTCCGAAGTTTGGATTTGATCCACACTAGTGTAACTAAATAGCTAACTATATCTCATCAACTCATTTTTCAATCCAGATCAATGGTAGCCCGTGCAAAGTTCTTTAAATCATCGAGAGGCATTCGACAAGGTAACCCACCATCTCCCTTCCTATTCATCATTATGATATAGGCTATTAACCGCTCATTGAAGGAAGTTTTGGGGGATGGAAAATTACAAGGTATCAAAATTGCTCAAGAAGCCCCTTCCATTTCCCATTTACTATTTGTTGACGACACACTCATCATTGGGAAAGGAAAGGTACGAGAGGCAAGAAACATAAAATTTCTTCAAAGATATGTTGAGGTGTCGAGCCAAGAAATTATCTTTCACAAATCACAAATAATTATCTTAAATATGCCTTGTAATCATTAACAAGAGATATCTAATATCATTGGCATCAAGATTGGGAAACTTCTCAAAAGTACTTAGGGGTGTGATTGTTCACTAATGCAATGAGAAAAACCTCTAGAAAAGTTTAATTGTAAAGATGGAAGCCAAACTCACCTCTTGGGAAGGGAAATGGTTGTCCCTAGCAAGCAAGCTGCTTCTACTCCAAATCGTCCTTCGAGCTATTCCAATATACCTTCTTTCTCTCTTGACATTGTCGGTTGGAGTTCTCAAAGCCATGGAGAAGATTGCTAAAAACATTGGCAAGGCACCTAGAATATCAACAAGTTTCATCTCCTCAGCTGGAAAAAGGTTTGTTGGCCTAGAAAACTTGGGGGAGCAAATTTGACAAACTTACAGAACCAAAATGTTGTGTTCGGGGCTAAAATCCTGCAGAGATCATATCTAATCCTAAACTATGGAACTTGCTAAATCAGGCCAAATACGGGATTCCATGTCCCCTGAAAGAATTTTCACCACTGCTAACCCCCCAAGTGGTTCAAGTATTGAAAACTTTCTTTGCTCCTAAATGCAAGTGATCAGACAGAATATGACTTGAGAAATCGGATATAGCAAAAGATAAACTTCTTGTCTAACTCTTGGTCGGGCCTATGTCTTCATGATTCAATTGTGGAACTTAACGAAATTCAAGAAATTTCAACAGAGCATTGGGGCCTCAAATTGTTTGATTACATCACATTATCGGGGTATCGAGTTGGCCTACCCTCAAATGGAAGGATTGGTCTTCCTTCAAGGAAAATCCAGTGCAAGTGAATCTCATCTCAACTATCCTAGTCCAAAACGTCTACCAGTGAGAGGGAAGCAAGATTGTTTAAAATGGAACAGTTCCAACACTGCAAAGTATGAAGCCAACAAAAGTTATCAATTGTGGATTTCTCAAGAAGTGATCCCGCCTACAAGATTCTGGCCTATAGATAGGATATGGGTAAAATCGCTTCTCCCAAAGGCAGGAGGCGTTCATATGGTTAGCTACCCTTAATAAGATACTGACATATGACAGTCTGATCAAATGGGGCTTTCATGGTCCTGACAAATGCATCATGTACAAAATGAAGTGTCCATTGATCACATATTGCTTCAATGCCCCTTTGTTGTCAGAACTTGGTGTTGGGTGATTCACAAACTTGGTACTCCATCTCTTGGGGGAGTGGCATAACCTGCCCAAACCCATCCTTACCCCTCTTTGGATAGTTATTCCTTCATTCACATTGTGGAATATTTGGCTTGAAAGAAATAAAAGAATTTTTACAGGAAAGCAGTATCTGGGAAAGATTGCTACACAAGTTGAAGGTGTCTATCTAAAAATGGATCAGCTCTATCCTAAGGTCTAATCACATTCGAACTCAAATGGGAACTCTAAAATCCAACAAAATTGGCCTCTAATTTGTTGGCAAAACACATACCCAACAAAAAGGCACAACCAAGCTTGACGAACTCCAAACCCAAATGGGAGCCTCCCTCTCTAAACTAGGTTAAACTGAATTTCAATAGAGCCAGTAAAGGAAATCCAAGCGTTTAAGGATATGACTGTATTCTGAGAGACTCAAATGGAAATTTAATTATGGCATCCTCAGGCCATCTTCTGAAGAAGATCTCTGCCTTGCAAAAGAGCACAATGTTAAAAACCTCTTTGTTGAAGGCGACTCCGAGGTAATCATAAGAGCATTAAAGAAAAAGAAAACCCTAAGTTGGAAACTAGATTATATCATGTGGCATGTCTATGCAATGTCAGGATCCTTCGACCAAATCTTAATATCTCACAAACGAAGGTCAACAAATCAAGTGGCCGACATATTGGCAAATCATGGAGCAACAATGTCCTCATTCTCATCTTTATCAAGTAAGGAGGTTGTAGACTAGCCTAAACTCCCGCAAGTCATCTCTAATGAACGCATACAATGATGTTGATCCAAAGGTGTAAATGTGTAAATCTTTAATGCTCTACAATATCATTTCCACATTTGATCGGAATGATGGCACATTTAATTTGTCTTAAAAGGGCCCCCAAATGATTGCCCGTTAATGTCCCACTCTCATGCAAGCTCCCACGAGCCGCAAAGTGATGTCTTTGGGATTCAGTGTCATATCAAATCCAAGCATCACCATCTCATGATGCAGGCATTAACTTCTAATTTGTAGGCGACAAGGATATGAACAGTTTTTTCTTTGGCATGGAGCAGCTATTCCCTTCACTTTGTACTCGTCATTTGCGGCTGCAATGGCTCCTCCTCCCTGTATTCGACAATCATTGAATTCAAAGATCTGCCACAATCACTCCTAAAATCTTGCTTCCGCGTAGAGGGGCAGGATCACAACTTTATCTGCCACATTCTTGGCAAGGTCAGCTCTATCAACTTTGTGGACCAGTTTAGGGGGAGAAAAAAACCTGGCGGCAATTCAACAAACCTTCTTGGCTCGCACAATATTGATTTGTTTGGTGTTTTACATGTTCCAGTTTATATTCCAACATCTATTCCCAATTTCTCAAAAGCCCTCTCAGGACTAGTTGAAAACCACATGGAAGATATTTTAACCTCTACTCAAAGTCCATGCGTTGGATGAAAATCTCCCTTTCTTCTCCAACGAGGAACTCGCGGAGCCATTCCCAGCTGGGGTTCTATGTCTACACTACCCATGGAGTCGGAGAAGTAGTCCATATCCCTCGCAGTACTTGCACAGCGAGTCACAACATTGGAGAAACAAGTTCAAAGGCTTTGGGCCTTTCAAGGAAAGGCTAATTTAGGAGACTGCTCACACACCTCCATGTTGACAGTGTGGAACCAGAAACTTCAAAGGCAGGCATTCCACAAATGCAAGCAGTTAGTTCCAAAGGCAAAAAAGCCTTCTTCTCTAGCAGGCTCACTGGCCAAGAATGGCTTGCAAGCAAAAAGGGTGAGATGCATATTGAGGCCATCCTAGCAAGCCCAATGCATTCTGTGTGTATGCTCTGCGAATCAGCTATGTCTGCAGGTTTTGCACATGTTGCAGTTTTTACGTTGGGTGCTCAGGGTAACTTTCCTCTTTTCCTTGAACATAAGGAGAAACTTCTTAATAAGTTTGCTCCCTCATCAGCTGAGTTCACATCTAATGTTAAGGTGGAGCCCCAGACTTTGCATGAATCTCAAGTTTGACAGAGTTTTTGATCATCTATGTCGACAAATCCTCAATCTAGCTTTTGATCAGCCTATCTTTTTCCTTTTTCTTTTTGATAGCATTCTATATAACTTATTTTTGTACTTATCTATGTCTACAGGGACCTCTCTATTCCACCTACACGTGTTTTTGTACTAAAACTGAAATACTCTATGTACTTATATTTTTTGCACCATGGGTGAGGGCCCCAATGAAATCCCTCAAATTACCAATCAAAAAAAAAAAGTTCATGTTCCAAGTTTCAATCCCACCTCTTCACTCCTATGGCATCACTTGATGCAAGGACAGCCAAGTGGATCATACAAGCTAATGAGAAATGGGTTCTTGTAATTCCGCTACTCATGAAAGACATACCAATGACATAATGATTTAAGTATCCAAAACTCTCTGTAGAATGTTGAAACAGCAAACAAGCTCATGCATAAAATTTTATACGACAATTTCAACAATTTGTTGAGATTTTCAAAGTAACAATATAGGTAGATTAGAATAGAATGTACTTGTTTGTCAAACATATTTCTTTTGTCAAGAACCTTTGTTATTAGCTTTACCGTGTTGACCTTTGATGTTTCAAATGCTAATGCAACATGGAGTAACTTGTTTATATCATGTCCCAGCGGGCAATACCCAATTGTATAATGCACATTTTAAAATGAATGACCTTATAGACTCCACACTGATTCCGAAATGCAGTGTTCTGCACACATTCCATTTTCTCTCTAAAATGCCATCTTTTGGCTCATACACATGTTCCCATAAAATAAAGAAGTTAAATGAAGAATAATGGTAAATATTCAAAAGTCCTGACAATAATAATATAGCATAAGAGTGTGACCCACGGTTGAATCCCCCACTGCAATAAGATAGCCCATAACTCCAACAGACACGTCACAAGATTGTAGTGTAATGATTATCGGGTACATTTAAATATAAGCCATGTTTACTTATTTTAGAAATGTTGTCCACGTAGGGTCAGTTATTGGTTCTCCAACCTGATTTTATCTCCTTTGTGAGTATGGACTAAGTATTTTGAAAAGGGCTGCAATAATTTAAATTTATCGATGATTTTCTTCAAAATATAAGCCTTGAACTGGTTGGAAAGGACTGTTTTGGCATCAAAAACAGCCCGGTAACTTTTCTTGTTAGCTTTTGTTTTGGGAAATATCCTGGAAACATTTTTGGAATTATTAAGGTGGCTTAAAGACATGCCAGTACCTGAAACATTTCCAGGTGCACGAACAGGGAGTCCCTCAGAGTTTTCAGGGACATAGATCCTAAAGTAATGTTTCCCATATAGATAGTAACTTAAAATAGTGACTCTATTCTATCAAAGTTACTTTATTTTAATAACCACTTTCCCTAGGTTTTCTATACTACATTACCACACAAAACCCACATCATTCATTTAGTGTATTTCTTCTCAGCTAGTACTATAACTTCTGTAGATATCATAACAGTGCCCCACCCCCTTGGTTCACTTTGTTGGAAAGAAATTGGAATGTAGAGCATTAAGGTGCCACAAATATTCAGGCTCAAACATGTAAAATAATTATCAATATGACACTAGAAAAATCTCTCCTGGTGTCACCATTCTTACCTTTTGAGATCAGATTAGCTCCAGAAGCAAGAACTTTGAAACCTTGGTCATCAACATGTTTAATCACACTATTTCTTTCAAGCTTGTCATCACTGGTTGCTGTCCATCTTTCTATTTGCATGGTGCCAAATCTGTTAACATCTGAGAATTTGAAAATCCTCTCAGATAAGAGGCAGTCTATTGCAGAAACATAGCATCTAAGGGCTCATAAACGAAATGATAATTTTGAACTACCCTGACAAAAAAATATATGAATAATGCCAATCAGCCAAAGATCAGCTCCAGCCTCTGTCAATGCACCTTTGAATTCTGATGTGCATTCACTATAGGGCAGTTTTTCAGTTTTCCCAATGTCATGGGCTGTTTGTTTAATTGACTCGGAAGATTAGCGTTGATGCCAAGGTCTGAGAGTAACTCTCCTATCATCTAATCAAGCCACTTTCTAGTAGCTATGTGCAAAACCATATTGCCTTTCCTGTCCTGACACTTAATAACTGGAGGATCAGTTCTCTATAATTCTTCAACCAATACTAAACTCTTTTTCTTGGAACAGATACGTAAGGCATTCAGCTGTCCTTCTATAATCTTTTTGAGCTATAAGCTCTAGATTCTTCTCCAGAGAACTTGTAATGTCCCCTTTTCCAATCAAAGACCTTTGGCCCAAGCCTAGCCAAAGAGAAAGGAAAAACATAAGGGTGACTTAAGTCACAATGAGTTATTACAAAGTGCAAAAATATTAATAAAGTACTTGTATTAATTTATTTGACTTAATAATAAATTAATATTCTCTAAATGGGTATATTGGGTCTAATATTATGATTGTGTCCTTTCTAGGAAAGTAGAGGAAGAGACCCATCTAATTTTGTGTCATCCCTAGGTAAAATGTGCCTTGCAGAAAGAGGGAAATAGAGTTTAGAAGGATAAAAGTTATTACTCTTCCCTAGGAAAGTGGCTTGGCATGAGAGGCCAAGATAAACATTAAGAGTCATCCCTGAAAAGTGCGACCTGGTTTGGGCCTATTGTTAGGGTATTTTGGCACTCTTCTCTTCATTTGAAGATGCTAAAAGGCATTTTGTAATGTTTTTCCTATAAAAAGGAGAGGGCGGCTTGTTAGAGCACCAATTGTAATCATTTATCATTTCTGAATCTGATCTTAAGCCAGGTGCTTTTGTATTACAGTATTCTAAGGACGAAAACCCTTAGCATATTGCTTCTCGAGGACGAAAACCCTCTTGGAGATTAGGAGGAATTTCTATACTGGATCTTCCATAGAGCTTACAAGGATTTCAGTATTTTCCAGCAGCAGTTGAGGAGTTTTTGCAATCAAGGGTTGAAGAATTTATTGACAGCAGCTGTCATTGTACTTTCCACATATGGAGCGACCCATGTAAGGGCTGATCTGTACTGTACAGGTGATGTTTTAGATCTGAACAGCGCTGTCATTCATTACTCTGAACTCCGTGGATTTAAATAATCTATTTCCCGTGATTTTGGAATGTTTTAAAGTGCTGTTCACAGTCATTCAAATCTGCAGATTTCTGTGTAAGATTCCAGCCTGTTTTATGTCCAAAAAAACATCAGATTTTGCTTTATAATGAACTGTTCAGTTCTGAGCTTGTTATGGCAATAATGGATAATGTTGGTAGTAGTTTTGTGTGGACTTTCATCATCTAGACTAGTCGCCTTTGCTAGAATACAGCTGAAACTGCTGTATTGTTTGCTGCACAGTCTTCAACCAGTTGGGTTCGGTTTTAGGCTAAAGTTTCTAATCAAAACCCTAGTTGCACTTCTCTCATAAATTCAGATCTGTATTAGTGTGAATGCTATAAAAAGTCTTAAATCTGCTTTTAGTGTCTTAATTGATCTAAATTGCATTGGAGAACAAGATAGATCCATTTGGGGATCTTTCAGAACTTTAATGACTTTCAGATGCCAAGCCTAGAAAAAGAATGCAGGGCAGTCTTGTTATTCCTTATCATAATTTTGACGATCAACCTCCCAAAGCGCATTCGCAACATATAAATTACCTTGAATAACAAATATTCACGAATCAGTTGTCTGGCTAAGATTAGGGCAGAAACACAAAAGTTCCAACAGAACAATATCTTATCAGGTACAGCAAAGGCTTGTGAGCTAGGCAAAGATCACTCACAAGAAAATACAATATATCTACAGACACAACCCTCTCTTCTTATCTGCATTTGACATACTGGCTAACAAAGCCTTCACAGTTCCCTTAAATCTAGGGCAATCTTGATTTCTCCACTATTTTCAGCTAAACAGGGAGCAATCTGTAACATTATGAAGAATGTAAAGATTTGAATCAATGAGGGAGTGGCGTAATGAACAATACAATTGCAGAACTATAAAGTATAAACTCTTGGTGCTAATCATAAGCAATATAACAGGATAACAAACAAAAGCACTATCTAAAAAAGGGTATCACATTACTACGTTTATGCACTTCAAAGCATAGTTCGCATATTATTGTCGTATTATCAAATAAAAAAAAATGACTCAGCAAAAACTCGGCAAAAGCGGCAAGACTCAGCGAATATTCGGGAATACGGCAACTTAAAAATATCATATGTTATTTTTAAAACATAAATTTTATGCAAAATATACCAAATGAGTCTGCTTAAAATGTTGGGGAAGCGTTTTGCAAAAGTAGATTTGAGTACAAATACAGCACAAAATCGTATCATCATGTGAATACAATAGCCAACTGATAAGTGCTATGAATTTATGATAG
Organism: Taxus wallichiana var. yunnanensis; assembly: GCA_018340775.1. Classification (NCBI taxonomy): domain Eukaryota; kingdom Viridiplantae; phylum Streptophyta; class Pinopsida; order Cupressales; family Taxaceae; genus Taxus; species Taxus wallichiana. The sequence goes on from CM031233.1 coordinate 114,556,614, forward strand.
TTGTCATTCAAAATTATCAAATAAATTGCATATCTATGCAAAGCTACAATTTACAATAATTTACATTTTCCTCTTCCCTAGAGAAATATTAGCATGATGCCTTTATAAGACAAAAACTACATTTTTTCAGCGTTAAACCTGTGTTTTTCCCGTTTCCCTGTTAAAAATGGCAAATTTTAGGGTCAAACTTGTGAATAAAAATATTTGCCGAATATTCTTAACCAAATACTCACGAATATTTGCTGTGACAAAATGGTGAGTTTTATCGCGAATATTCACCCATGAAAAATTTTGGCAGTACTCGCCAAATAGGCAACTATGCTTCAAAGCATTCCATGCAATCTTACGGACCCTTACTAAATGCTGTACTCAAAGCAAACAGACCAAGAAGGAAGAAGCTCCTACAGACTGAATCACATTGTCATCACATATTTTATAACACTTGTAACAAATTCCAAAGCTATAAAACACTCCTCTACAACTTTTGTTGTCTCAGCAGCATGTGCAATCTCAATAAGTACAGTTGCCAAGCATGAATCGTCAGGTTCTGTGAGCTTCCTAATGACAACCAGTCACTGCATTTCATTGATGGATGCTTCTTTAGCCTCTTCGGGAACCTATTTTCTTTGCTCTAGATCTAAACAATTCCCAAGCAATAAAAAGACCGAATCTCAATCCCACAATAAATAGTTTCTTGAACAACATCCAAGTAGCATATCAACCACAACAACCGCCAACCAATTTCCTGTCAATCAAGTAACGTTGGATGGCCTCAGCCAGAGGCAAAGCCAAAAGGATTAACAGTGAACTTTGGAGGAAAAAATGACACTTGTGTTTACAAGGAGCCTAGGCAAAATGGCAATGGATCCTTGTTTGATACTTCTTATACAACATCTTTGGAATCAAGACAACCTTTTCATGTGAGTTTCCAGCTGGAGCTTTTCATGATTCTCATAGTTTTTACTGTTATCAAAATATTCAGTTCCTTTACAGCATACTACAATGTCCATAATAAAAGTTTAGCAGGTAGCACATTCCTTTGCTAAGGTATTTCTCCAAAAGTCTGTCTCAATTCTCGAGGTATTAATCCAGATGGCAGTTTAAGACAATCTTTTGACAGAATACCAAAACATTAATAAATTAGTAGTACGTTACCTTGCTGAGTTCATATCTCCTTGACCTTTGCTCAGAATTTGAAACCGTGATATACATAGGAAAGTTCAAGAAACAAACAAGTTTTGATGCACTAAAAGAAGCTCCACACCCTTTAGGAAATTCAACAATTCCAAGGCCAAATTCCGCTCCAAAAGGCCTCAAAATGCAAAATATGAAAATATAAAAAAATAACTAAATATAAAATATACTAAAAAGATATTTTTATAAGTTTCAGGTCACCACTAAACCTCTTCACTTCTTGAAGGAACACTTGTCACGTGACTCTTGAGATCCAAGGAGAGTCGCTTCATACAGTACTTTAAAATGTTCATTTGCTGCTAAAAATGGATATAAAGGAACTGTCATCCGAATGTAAAAATCAAAAAGGAGTATTGAGCTTCATCTTCTCAGAGTCTATTATCTTCTTGTGAATTACTCTTAGCTTCAACAAAGCTTCATATACATTGCAATATTTTGGTTATAATTGTGTTCCATTCCGTGATCTGAATCAAAAAAGAAATTATAGCACATTAAATTTCTACAATTTGGTGTGTTGTCCATAGGATTTCCAATAAAATCCAGATCAGTAGTATAAGAAATGAAATTCAGATGACTACCGCATGCTGGTACAAGGAATCCAAGGGCCTTCCAAATGCTTCTAGCTTGGGTGATAATTTTTACTATCAACATGGCTGAAACTTCAAGTGATCTCTCTTCTTGAAGTTGCCTTTGCATTGAAACTTAGATGCATTCTTCAACTTCCTAGGCATCATCATGCAGCTCAAGACATCTGCAAAATTCCAATTGATAGAGTACAAGTCTCTAGAAAATTTATTTGATTTCTTATTCCTCTGGTCTGTCATTTTTTCACAGCTGCCAGTGGGTAGTCAATCCCAGCAGATAGTTCCCCTTTCCTACACAAGCTTCGGGTACACCATCAATTTTCCTTAAAACACATATTGCAGCTTCACTTGCTCAGATGTTTTTGAATTCCCTCAAACTTATGTTCCTTTACAAGGCACAAAATTCTCTTACATTAGTACATTTGGCTAAAATATCTTCTGATGATCATCGCTAAACATATCCTTATTAATTGGGTAGGTAAATCAAACATACAAATGATCTGCTCCAATAACCATACAAAAACGCTCAAGTGAACTGTATTCAGCCAGTTCAACCATAATGGAGATACCTTTCAAGGCTGGGACCTCCTTTGGCTCTACTCACACCATTTATTGCATTCATCTTCTAGTCCAAGTTTTGACCTTCAAGTTGTACTCTCTTCATGAATCATATGAGGCAATGCTTAACTTTGATTTGTACTTTCTATCATATATCTTTCAAAATGCCCTCGTATACACAATGCTAGATCTGCCCACGAGACCAAGAAGGTGGCTCTCATGCTGCTGTCATTATCCTCATCGAAAAGATGCATTACAGCTAAAAAAAAACTTGCAGCAAAACCAAAAACACCCAACCAGAAACTCTATCAATATCAAAAGAACAAAAAGTCTCATAGTCACATAGGATAAAACAAAAAACATTCCTAATTCCTAAGAAGATGCCAATACCAACTCAAGCCTGAAAGACCCCGAGGGCAGTAAGAACACTGGACTTAGCCAAGGAATAAGCTTTCACTGATTGTATGCATAGCATTTAAGAAAACGTCCACTATCCTAATGGTAAAATTCAAGTCTCTTGTTTTCCCCTTCGCCTTTTACATGTATTAACTTTAAAATCAAGTTAGTTTTCCTTTTGCTTTTCACTGACACAGTTACTTTATTTTGTTAAACTTAGTATATTTTATTAAATTTTCTACTATAAAATAACCACACAGTTATAAATGTCCCATACAACCCATATATTAGCCCTCCTAACAAAAACTGCGTTTTTTCCCACCACTTTATTTATTGCTGGCATTTATTCTTGCCTAGCAGTAGAATACCATCCATATATTATAACAGAGGCTAATAGATGGATCACAACAATGCAGTTTCAAAAGCATCATGTATGACAATTTATCGGTACTCAATATTCATAGAGTAGGAAAGCATAGTTCAACTAACAAATAAAATACCATTTGCAGGTATGGTGAATTCGACAGAAAAGATTCAATCAAGGCTATTGGTATGATGGTCTGTTGGAAACAGTGAGACCCATATTCGAGTCTCAGTGGTGCCAACCCCTCTCCCACAATTGTAGAGGGACCCGCCAGGGGATTCCTGTATTGTATGAATCAAAACAGGCATCCTTACTGGAGTTGATCAGCAAAGGTTTGGTATCCAAGAATAAACAAGTGAAAATCAATGATCAGTGTACACAGGCCCTATATTATGCATCTTGGTAAGCTACAAATTTGTTTTAATGACAAAAAAAAAGCAAGCATATGGCATTTGGTTTGAGAATGGCTATTGAAGTATAAGATTCATCCCAAACAGCACCTCCATCTGACATACAAAAAATGACAGAACAATCAATGTGACCTTAATTATTGTTTTTCCAATTTCCATTCCAGTAAGGTAGGTTGGAAATTGATTTTGAACTTTGAGAAATATGCAACTCTAGCATGTTTTTGAAGCATTCTGTGATAAATGCTATTGTTTGTGTGGTTTTTCCTTCATTTACCTTTCATTCAGGAATGAGAGTACCCATGGGAGATGCCAGGAGACATCCCTGATCCCAAGCATCCTCAAAAGAAACAGTTTGCTTCATTACTACAGGCACATGTACGTACCTACTATATTAACACAGAATATGTACCCCAGACTCACATGCAAGAGTCGTCTCTTGTAACAGTCCTTCATTGCATGGTCAAGAAAGGACCTGATAATGTGGGTGTGAAGTTTAATATCTTGCTTTCAAAACTGCAATTATAGCCTAAAACCCACTTCCTCACTAGGAGATCAAGTTGGAAACATTAACACCAAGAGTATATAGACTGAGAGTTTCACATAAATGATAAAATCTATCAAGCAGATTTTGTGACAGTCATTTTGTTTAAAAAGCATTTGATTGACTTGAATTTCACCCAAATGTACAGTGAGCCAAAACCTACTCCAAGAAAAGTTCATGAAAATAATTTACCTTGTATTGCCATGATATACCCAATCAAGAATCTCATATGGCAGCTCTTATTTTTATCTCCTTATATATTCTTAATTAATTTAGGATGCTATACATTTTAAATACAATTTAATAAACACTTTTAATGCTTCTGATCTGCTCGATTCTAAAGAATAATTTTACATTTAATAAAACAGACCTAAACAACAATTAAAGACCAAGAAAGCAACAACGAAAGGAGGCAATCATATCAATTTCCATACATGATGAAACTAGATCAATGTAATACACAGGTACATAAATCAAATACCAACATACAAAAATATCTAAGAGAAATTGAGAAACAAAAGGGAAAAATAAAATTGAGAAAAGATTTGAGCTGAAAAATAAAATTGAGAAAGATTGTGAGCTTCATACATCAATTTTGTCTCTCTTGGCAATATTTGTCCAGTCCTTCGCAAAAACACCGGTCTTCCATTCAATATCAATAGTGGCCTTGGTGGGTGGTGAAGCAGGAGGTATCCAGAAACAAGCCAGGTAATCCCCTGCTTCAGAAGTGGTGAAGGTAAATTGTCCGGAATCCACCGTTTCAGCATAATGCATGCTGTTTCCATATGGAGAAGTCACCTATACCCAAAATCACAAAAATCAATGATAAATCATAATATTAACACAAACAATATCCACATTTTTTTATAATCCCACATCCAAAAAGGTGAAATCCCGATTCCGCCCTAAAAATGAGGTCAGTAATCTTGGGAGTTAAAAATTTAATTGGGCCCTCAAGACCAGAAAATGGTGAATTGGTTGAAGTGGTTGTGGTGTAACAATAACCAGGGATAGGCTTAAGAGTGTGGCCTAGGTCTGCATTCCCCAGCATAATAGCATGGCCAGGGTTTATATTTCGCCGCATAATACCTATGGTACATAAGTCCAGCGAGCTTTAGATTTGAATTGGGCCCTTCCATAAACACAATAATCAATGAAAAATAAACACAAAAAGTACCAGCGTCTCTTTTTCTGGCAATCCAACTCCTACAAAAGTGAACACCGCACTAAAAGAGCATCAAGCTCCTAGTAATGGTAATGGGGAAATTGCTGGTAGTTCAAATCCCTAACCACAATAACATAGCCCATAACTCGAGTGAACATGTGGTGAGTATACAAATCTAATTGGGTCCCTTGGATCAGAAAATTATGAAATTAGTCAAAGAAGCCAGGGTCCAAAGTTAATGGGGGCACTCCTAAGAATGTGACCAAGGTTCAACTCACCCCTTCAAAATAATACCACAATCCATAATTATAGTGAATATGTTGAAGGCTGTGGTGAGATGATTATAGGATTTATTTATCAAGCAAACAAAACAAAATGATGAAATTGCAGCCAAACCAAATAACCCTACTAAATAAATATGACGAGTGGCTATCGTGATTCAAACTCCATATCCCCCAGTTCATGACTCCCCCAAACGTATGGCAAGGTTGTCGTGTAAATCTCAAGGGATGCCCCACACCCTATTGAAATCAACCCATGAATGTTTACCCAAGATTTATCTAAGTAAACTAGTGGCATCAATTAGCCCTTGTGTCACATATAGAACCCAAAAAAAAAAGTTATATGATTTTGAGCTTGCTTACCCTGGCAGTGACTTTGTGATCATCTGGCACAGGATGTGCATTGGCACTCCCATAATGATGTTCATCAGAACCTGGTTCTACAACATGATAATTCCCCAACACCATGACATTGTTCTGGATCTCCTCTGCTATACATTTGGTCTGTCGGAGGGCAGTTCAAACCGAAGGCACTGCACACCCCACAAACCCAAGTAAAACAACGCCAAAAGAAACACCTCAAATCGCCCCATATTAAACCAGAGCCTCTGTATGATTACAAATCCGGTCAAGGTTGTGCCATCAAAAACCCATTAAACAAAGAATATGGGTATTTATTTGTGGCGACGTAAGTCAATAATTTTTGGACACGTTACTGCAGAACAATATGGGTGTGCAGGATTGTGTGCTGCGTCACGTGGGTGTCGAGGATTTTGAATTAGTTATACAGTTTTTGTCTACTTGGCAATGAGTTCGATTTTCATTGGAGAGGAGGTTGGGTTACTGTAATGTGATTGGTTGGAACACGCCGTGGTTAGTGACTGTTTCCTGCTTTCTTTGTTGTGTATACAGTCGTATTAATGGGGATTTTTAGAGTTGTTGGGGCAATGGGGACATAAACTAGCAATTGCAAATGAGTTGCAAGTTACGCCGGAGAGGGCTTCAATTTTATGTGTATAATTTTATTCAAAGAACAATTCCAGTGTAAAGATAATTTTACTCATGATGTTCTTAGGCCGACCACTCCTAAAAGCAAGGGCACCAAAGAATGGTTATTACCAAGTCTAAAATGTCATTTAAACGATGTGGAGTCAAAGAATAGTAAATATCTATGACTTACAAAAATATCTAAAATTGCACTAAAGTTAAGGAATTTGACACTTTAATGTCTTCTTCAAAGTAAACACCGGATTCTTTCTCAAAAGCAAGGGCACCAAAGAATGGTTATTGTCAAGTCTAAAATGTCATTTAAACGATGTGGAGTCAAAGAATAGTAAATATCTATGACTTACAAAAATATCTAAAATCCGGCGACCTGTAAAATTAAGCCACCGGAATTTGACACTTTCCAGCAATGCCTTCTTCAAAGTAAATCCGGTGAATAATAGAGAAAAGAATCACAATTGGGGAATTTTAAAGGGTGTGTGGGAGGGTTTAAATGTATTGAATTGTTGCTAGGTACTAACATATAGATTGAACTATCTTTGAATTGAAGATGATGTTTTTTTATTAAACTAACAATCACATGTGAGAAGTGCAATGTGAACATTGAATGGTATGTTGTTGAAGAATGATATGTGGAAAGGGGAAGGTAAGTGAGAAGTGAAGTTATGTTGGTTAAGGCATATCGTTTGTCGGTTATAGTGAGGAAGTGATAGTGGAACAAAAGCAAAAGGTAGTAAGAAGGGTTGTGGCGTATTGTGTGGTAATGTTAAAGAGGAGTAACCATCGATGATAGTTGTTTAAAGGAAAGTAGTTGGAGTGGGAGTTAAGAGAAGAGAACAAAAAATGTGGAAAGTGGAGTTGACATTTAGAAAAGATGTTTGGAAAGGATTGAATTTGATGGGGAGTAGGAGTGCAAAATTCACGCAATTTGGAAACCAACCAATACATGTGTACAAGGAGGATTTAAAGGTGGACAAAAGGCGAGAGACGAGGGAGACTCTTTGAGTATGCTCCCCAAGATCTATAAGTGCCTTCTCACTTTAGGGAAAGCACTATGGTGAAGCAATGGCATATTCTATTCTCCTACAAACACGTGACATTTTGTCAATCATTTGAAGGGGAAAGGGCATGTGTGAATCAAGGAGCATCTTATCGACTTACAATTTTATATCCATGCTTTGATGATGGGTGTGCGGTGGTTGCACGTGAGTTGGAGGTGGTTACAGAGAATCAAGGATTAGTGCTTCCAACGAGTGCTAAGGTGGTGATGCTTGAATGTTGTGTGGAACCATCCTCATCCTCAACGCAAAGCAAAGGTGACTCAGATGTGGAGATCATAGAGGAGGTCTCGCCAAGTGGACGAAAGGCTTAACCTATCTTGTTGAGACCGTGTTCAGGAGAATGTTAGTTTATGATGTTTAATCCATCTTAGCTTTTAGTTTGTGTGATATTCGGCTGAAATTGCGGTCAGAATATATAATTTTATATAAAAAGGTTGTAACTGTGGGTGAAGTTATGTTGATTACAACACTTTCCCATTAATTTTGGTATGTATGAAGCACAATAATGTGCTTCAAAACTTTATGAGAGTCACAACGATGAAAGATATTATCAAGGATTGGTTTCTCGTGTATTATTTTTTTTACGAGATAGGGCCTTTTCCTATGTATCAATAGCAAAAAAATGGGCGATCAATAATGTTAAAGTGAAAAGTTTTTTTGTAATTTTAATCATTGTGTTTTTGGGTAGTTATGAATTTGCATACATTTTATGAACCCCATTTTTGTCATGATAAACCTTGTGTAATTATGTTTAAGCCATGTCAAAACCTATACTACTTTTGATATTATTATGCATGATGGACAAATACATACTTTATATTTACTACTTTACTATGTTTATGGGAAATTGTTGTGTGTACTTATGATGTTTCACCTTGTTAATTCTTGTGCATAAATGGCTTGAATATGATATGGATAAACATTAATTCTATGTGCAAAAAGTGCATATGTTGAATTGTTATATTGAGCGCAGGACTTAGTATATACGTTGGCACAGGACTCTATTTCGTGTGATAACGCAAGACTCGGTTCGTGTGTTGGTGTAGGACTCTCATCCTCATCAATAAAGGCCTAAAGATAGTACATTCAAGCATCCAACTCATCAAACCCGATCCCTCAAAGCTTGAGTGACACAAGCATGCATGCAGATAACTTAGATTCTGGAATTCCAGATGGCAACATCATTTGCTACCAAGAATCATCGTCATTTATCAATCAAAGCATTCAAGCCACAAGAAGAGTGAAACAATAATGACTGAAGACTCACCATCACTTCAGTTTCTTCAATCAATTATGATTTGGAGAATCTTCTAGGGGTGATTGACTCCTTCAAGGAGTCAATCACGGATCCCCTCTTCAGTTATTGTAAATGCTTCAAGATCAAACACCTACGAATTGTTCCCATCATTAATGTATTACCAAGAATCAAGGGAATTGTTTAGTTCAAACAATTAGTTAGATTTAGAATTATTCATTCAGAATAACTATGTCTCATGGAGAGACTAGGACTCTTTTGTATAAAAGAGAGAATGTAATTAGAGTTAGAGGTTCCATATTTTCAGTTGTAGCAACATATTTTGAATTCAATAAAGATCAAATTCAGGAGTAAGTTTATTTGTCTAGAAGTTTGGTACAAACCTAATCGAGGGGTAGGAGCAAGGGCCACTCCTACCCAATAAGAGGGAGATTCATTCTTACTTTCTTGCTTTGTTCTTTAACAATTATTGTTACAATTTACTATTTCTTTCGAATGCAATGCAGTCTTTAATGTTAATGTTTTAGTTAACTTTCATTTCTGCTTTCAATTCCAATACTTTAATTTCATGCATTTCATTTGTAATCACGATCAATTCAATAAATTCTTAGATTTAAGATAGAAACCTCGTGTTGAGATTGTGTTCCTATTGTTCCTTTTTTTGCAAACAACCTGTTGGACATTGCCTGGATTGACAAATTAAATTGATTAAAGTACGAGCCCCAACGACACTCGTCAAATGTCTCATGGACAATTTGGTGATAGATAGATTTTGATTTGGACCTAGTGTCAAAGGTTAGCGATTTCATACACATTTAAGATTAGGTTTCTCTCACAATTAACAAGGTTAAGATTAGAGTTTCGTCATCAATGGCACTAATGGTGTCATATGTCAATGGTCATTGGCATCAAGGATTTTGAGTGGGTGTTTTTAATTAGTGATTTAATAAAATCTAAATATTAAATCTAAATTGTAAAGTCACTAATATAATAAGATACAATGAAATACAAAATGCTAAGCACTCTAATGATACATCTGATATTACAAGTAAATAGGGAGATAGAAGACTTATCGATTTACGCTTATCCTTGAACAAATGATAAACAACCGGGTAAAGTGTCGCAATGGACATAGGCACCGAGAGACCTCTTTTAGGTGTTGGTGATTGCGCAGATACTCAAAAACTAGTTTTTCTTGTGTCGTTAGGGTTTCCTTGTCACTTCTTGTTGATCGCCTAGTATTCGTACTTGGATTGTTGAGGGTGTGTGTAACCTACAACACAAACACTAACTACTTTCACAAGCTCACAAACACATAAAATTGGAATGAAAATGTAATATGTGAAGTCAGACTAACCCCGACGGTCATCCAAAGGATGGACTTATGACTAATTGTTGCACTACATTTCAGACTCCATGTGATTCAATAAAATCTAATATATTTTATTAAAATAAAAATGTACAACTATGATAAATGACACATAAATGAAGTATGAATGTTAAGTAATTTATTTGATAATTTAAATGAAATAAAATGAAAGGGGAAGGTACTTACCTGAATTAGACTTACCTCGCAGTGATCAGGACTAAACAAAGTGATGAAATGGCGGAACAAAGTGTCACACCGATCTTCAAAAAATAGTAGCAGAGTAGATCTAGCCAAATTGGAGCACACTGGAGAGGGATAGGGCGTTTGTGGGCACCCGGTTTAAAATATAGGTGCCCCGGTAGTCGTGAAACAACTCAAAACTTGATCCTGATATGGTCATTAGGTCTTTGCAGTACTTCACCTTTGGTCGGGTGAGTGTCACACTTAGTTTCGCCGATGTCATCATAGACTGTAATAAAGAGTCACTTACAAAACCCCACACAAAGCATCAAACCCTAAAAAATAAAGATGCAAATGAAGGGTCGAGACTATCCTCAGCTACCAAATGGATGGACTTATGATTGAGTGTTGCACTACATCTCAAACCCAATGTAGTTCTATGTGCTTGTGTGTGTAATAATGTGCCTAGGTTTCCCTAGCACTAATGACACAAAGATATCAAGCAATAACTAGATAAAATACAAAATGGTGGATGGAATAGAATGAATACTCCCCTTCCTATGCAAAGTGTGTGATGTAGAATAATGCCCAAATGTAGTCCCTTGCTCTATGTAGATAGTTATCCCTTGATAGTAATAGTCCGCCCATAAGGTAGTATGTATGTTGTGTTTATATAGGGATCTCTTGTTCAAATTTCGACACTAATGACCTGACATGCCAACTAGTACCTAGGGAGATGAGAGGAAAAAAAAAATACCAACCTCAAATAAAAAAATAAAATCAAGTGTGACGGGGACCAGGACACCTAGAATCAGGACCAGGGCACCCTAGGCACCCTAATCCCTCTCTAGGCACCCTAGTCAAAGACTAGTGATGACAATGAGTGAATATTGACTGATAAGAATTCATGAGATCTGGCGGGAACTATGTGAATGAGTGACAAATGTACAAGACCAACAACAATAAAGACCAACAAGACAGACAACCAAAATATGAAATGGGTCATTAGTGAATACTTTTCTTACAAAAATCCATATATAAAACAACATACTTGGTGGTATAATAATAGTAGTAAGTGTGTGATTTTGTGACTACATTTGCCCCCACTTTATGTTGGTGAGTGAAAGCTCGGTAACATAAAGTAGTTAGAGATATGTACCTGAGATAAATCTGGAGAAGCCCATGTTGTAGAAGAATGCACAAATGTGGTAGAAGAATGTGTCGAATGAGAACATATAACATGACGAACCATGGATCAATGTGTTGATCCATGCAACATAACGAGAGATATAAAACCATGATGAAGTGCACTAAATGAGACTGATGTTTTGATGTGGAATGATTGATGATTTCAAATTTTGTATGATGACGATGTGATGGGGTAGGGAGTGATCAACTCCCAACCCGATTGCATGTGTATGAAAAACTGGAGGATTTGGGCGTCCCTGCCACTAGAGGAAGAGTATAGGGAGAAAGGTGTGTTATTCTCAACCTTTAACTACATCCTCAAAAGATCTAGCCACTGCTGAGATAAAGACACAAATCAAATTTTCAGTGATTTTGGATCCAAATATTTTGATCAAATGTGTTGACCCATATAGGAGCAGTATAGGAAAGGAAATGACGTCTCATTCCCCCACTCCAAGGGTGTTGCCACAATGTGTGTGATGGCTTCCAAGTTAGGTCATCTGGAAGAAAACGTGAAATGTAGAATAACTTCCCATGTTAGGTCATCTAGGAAAGTAACGAATGTAACTCCCAAGTTAGTCATTTGGGAGGCCGCATGTAACTCCCAAGTTAGGTCATTTGGGAGGCCAAATGTGTTGTATTGTATCGATTGAATGGTATGATTTCAATTGTTATAGACTTGAATGTATTGATTGGTTGATTGATTATTTTACTCATAGAGAGATTTTACGCTTGTTGCCCCCATGTTAGGTCATTAGGGGAATCGATAGAAAATGATGAAATATTGCATGGTGTATTAGTAAATGTTGAAAATGATGAATTAGAAGTGTTGAATGATCGTGTAGTGGTGTAAGGGGAATTATAGGATGACCCCAATTGTATGCCCCTGAAAGGGGAAGTGATAATGAGAATGAACATTGAGCCAAAAGTAAGCACATTAAATAGACAATGTATGATAGATATCACAAAAATATGTGTAGATTGAGTGAAAGACAACGTCAAGGAGAAAAACGTGTGTGTCATGTGTATGATATGATGGTAGGAAGAATTATTAAGATAATGTCCAAATGGGATAGAAATCAGAGTAAAAATGCTCAAGATATTAGCAAAATCATGCGACATGTATTAGTTGAGTAGTGAATGTAAAGTATGACCATAGTAGAGTGAATAATGAAAAGTGACTATAAATAGTAAAGTGAAAGAGTGATTAGTCAACTCATTTGTATTTTGCACATGAGTGTGAGAGTGAGCTTTGAGTGTGTAAGGATGCCACAAGTTAGAGCACCGTGACTAGTCGATTTGAGATGGTAGCGACCATGGCATGGCATCATGCATATGACAAATGGAGTTGGTAAGCATTATTTTTTTTTAAAAAAATGCGTGTGTAGTAGTCATTTTTGGTGAATTTTTGCAAAAATTTTATTTTTATTTTTCTTGGTGTTTGGGACTGGACAAGAGCGGTGAAGGCGCTAATGGCCTTCGGGATAGGAGTGCCCAAGACATGGGTGCTAGTGTCCTACTCTTGGGTGCCCCAATCCTGATTCTGGGCGCCCATGTCCTAGAAAGGCTTATTTTTATCCTAAGTGATGTAAACATGAAATTTGATGTGTAGTGATGTCGTAAGTGGTTATGTTTGCATATGTATAATATTTTAATGTGTTGTTTGTTGTTGTGTTGTGGTGTGTAGAGGGATATCCATTGAGGGAGTTCCACGTGGTGGTCACCACTTGAGTATGTTGCTTGGGTTGGGTTTATCAGATGATGATTGGGAGGTTATGGACCGTGTGCCGGACTAAGGCACATAGCGAGGATGGGGATGTGCCCCATAATATGCCTATGTTGATAACTTTGTGTGAGAGATGGTGTGTGGACACTTGTACATTTTGACTACCTACAGGTGAGATGATAGTTACATTAGAGGATGTATATCGCATACTGCGATTACCTATTGTTGGTGAGAGGGTATAGGTCATGGTTGTGGAGAATATGGAGAGATAAATGAGGAGGGCCACTAGGTGGTATTTTGTGGGGACTCGAGTGCCTTCCGAGGCCCATATTAGTTTGGATGTAATTTTGAGATTAGGGGTTTACGCTTTGTGGAAGTTTATAGCCGTGGTGATAGCATCATTGATTGCGGTGGAGGGTGGTGGTGTGGGCATCTTATATAAGATGCATGATATTTTCACTTAGGATAGAGGAGGAGGGTACTAGGTATGTTGGGCACATTTTGTGTGTGGCCCACTTATTTAGAGATCTTTACAAATTTACATAGGAGGAGCATGGAAGTGGGATTGGAGTACTACTTTATTACATGTATGGTCCTATGAGCATATAGCAAGTATTGAGGCCAATTGGTGGTCCGCGAGCAAAGTGGGCTAGGCCAAGACATATTTGCTAGGAGATGGATTGGTGTGTGTGGGTGCAAAAGATGAATATTGATACATATAGAGCCTTGATAGATCATATGGGACCAGAGGTAGTGATATGGAGGCCATACCGAGACTATGGAGGATGGCCAGAGGATATGATAGAGTTACGATGCATACGGAGGACAATGTGGTTGGAGGATCGATTTCCAAGTGTGACCGAGTTATTTCATGTGGAGTGGGTATCTCGATAGTTTGGTATGGCCCAAGATGTGCCCCCAAAGCCATATGTGTGGGTTAGAGTTGTTAAATCATCGAGGAGGGCCGAAGCTAGACCCGGGACCCACATGAGAGCGATTAATACCTCCCGGGCAAGACGAGGCCAATGAGGCGATAGATCTTATTGATGTAGATGATGCAGGGTGTACGGAGGTATACCATGCATGGTGGACAACACATCAATGGGTGTTTTGTTTCCATTATTTGTGGATGTGGCGGGATTACCACGGGGAGGAGTGGAGGGGCAAGCACATGCCCCGACAATGTAGCGAAAGCGATGATAGCAGAGCATGAATATTTATATAGTTATGTTGTATGATTGGTTACTTACTTATGTGATGGTTATGGATGTCTAATGTGTTGTGATATTGGTTGTAGGTGATGTGTATTAGTCCTTGATCGTGGACACATCTCTGTCCGCACATTGACGTGAAATGTCCGACCAACATGATTGCGAATGGAGGGATGTTAGAGCGTGTGGATGACATTACGTGTGAGCATGCCCATTTTTTTGCTCTAGTGGCCATAGTAGCAACAATGTGTAGATTCCTGTTGAGTAAGAGGGATGAGGCAAGTGAGGAGACACGATGAACTAGAGAGGTGGTGGGTGGTGGTCCTTTAGCACAGATGTGTTTGCATAATTTTTCACACTACAGAGTCACTTTGTGGAGCAATCAACAAGAGGTGACACTACTACGGAGACAAGTGGAGAGATATCGAGGTCGCGATCAACGACACAAAGTTAGTGGTGAGGCATCAAGTTCTAGAGCACTTGTAATACCAAATAGTGACAATGATGATGAGATATGATTTGTATTGATGTATTTGATGTAGGGGAGTTGCCCCCTAGTGATGAGATATTTTGTAACTATGATTGTAAGTGATTATATATAGACGGATTTATCGACATATGGTGATTGTATTTGTGTGTATTGATGTTTATGATGTGATGATGATGTATGATTTATTTGATTGTCATGTATGATGTTTTGATGCATTGAGTATTGTTTATGTTTGTCAAGTTGACTTGTAATGTATAGTTAGTGGGATGATGATAGAGAATGTATGATTAAAAAATAACCTTTTGTGATGAATGCTTGGTGATGTGTAAAGGTGTGATATAGTCAGAATATGTTAGTGTGATAAGGGTAGCGAGATTAGTGATGCCCCCAACATATAGATGATGAGACTAATTTAAATAATGCCCCTCATTAGTCAATAAGAATGAATAGTAAAGCAAGAGTGCATCATTGGTAAATGATTCGATGGGGTGCGCTAGATGACTCAATAGAGCACGTGAAGATGAGAGGTTTTATTGTAATAAATCCCTCAACAATCATGTAATAACTGTAAGAACATGAGTGTGTCATCGGGAAATGATTTGATAGGGTGTGCTAGATGAATCGATAGAGCGCATGAAGAGAGGTTCTTATTGTAACATATCCCTCAACAATCATGTAAGAACCGTAAGAACATGAGTGCATCATTGGGGGTAGGGTGATAACAATCACCTACCAAAGACCAAGGCAATGTGAAGTGGTGGAAGCATGTGGAATGAAAGCAACATGAGCATATGAACCAAATTGAATATCATGTGGAGCGGTGGTGGGAGGTGTGAATGCCAAGGGCCATGGAAGCCAATGTGAAGTAGTAGCATGATGCGATGCGATGGATGAGATGGGTGGTGCAATGATGGATGGACGTAATGGAGAGCGCGCATGAGTGACGACCTATGATGATGGATGAATAATGACCTTAGCACTAGAAAAAGGAGATAACTCAATCGGAGTAGTAACTCATGGACGAGGGAGAGGAGACATGGACCGCTCACGTGAGTGAGAGCTAAAGGATATGATGCCCTTATCCTCTAATTTTTGTAATTGATCGTGAAGGGTGAAGCAATCATTATCCCTATGGTCATTAATATGGTGATAGTTATAATATGGTTGATCATGCTGACATTGTAAATGATGTTGTGGATGATGTTGGTTAGAGGGTAAGTGAATTAAACGCTGTTGAAAATCATGCAACACATCATGCGGTTGAGAATGATGAGATAAATGAAATGGCTCACACAAAACATGTGTAGAAGATTTAGGTGTAGCCTTCCATGGAGTAGGAGAAGAAGGGCACTTCTTTGATGTAGTAAGTGAGCTTGTTTGCGAGGAGGATATGGAGATTGTGTAGGACACTCAATTGATGGCAATGAGAAGAACTAGATGATGCAGTAGTAGTAACAATAGGTGGAGGATCTATAACATGTGTATCAATAAGGTCTTGTTCTAGATCAATGACTTTATAACATAGAAGTGTGAATGATTCATATGTGTTATATTGTAATCTTTGTTTTAATGTTGGAATCAAACCACAAACGAAAGATAAATTTCTTCTCTAGATCGATAGGTTGAAAGACTAATTGGTGCATACAAGCATTGAATCGTAATATATAATCCATGATAGGTTATGTTTTCCTGATGTAAAGTAGGTATATGATCATAGGTAACTCTAGGGCCATTGTTGATGATAAAGTGACGGAGAAAAGATTCTTCCATCTCATGATAAGTGCTAATAGATCCAAATGGTAGATGAGTATACCATTGCAAAGTGTCATCGATAAGGCTATGTCGAAAGGCTTTAAGCAATAATCGATCATTAGAATATGAAGCCATAGCCATATGATAATGTTTGAGATATAAGTAGGGGTTTCTAGTACCATCAAAACATGAAAAGGTAGGCATGATAAAATCCTTAGGAAATATTGAGTTATGAATCTTCTTAGGAATAGGGTTGTCGTGCAATGAATTATTATCAATGGAAGCATAATAGGCCTTTCTTTCTAATGTGAGTGATTGAACCTGAGACTATAAATGACCCAAAACATACATGAGAGCTAAGATATCTTGTAAAGGAACAATAGAGGATGGCAAAAATGTGTTAAGCGGTTGTAATTTGACATTGTGAGTAATCATAGGGATATCAAGAGGATATGTAAGAGAGGTCGATGCTAAAGGCACAATAAATGTATATGCCAAAGAAGTAATAGGTGATGAAGGACATGACACATCCCTAGAAATGGTAGGACTAGCATTGGAAACATCCCTAGGAGAAGGGGTGTCAGATGGAGATGCAACGATAAGAGGAGATGAACTAATAGATGGAGATGGAGGGATAAGAGGAGATGAAGTGGTTAGAGGAGATGAATTGATAGATGGAGATGAGTCATGCATATTAGTAGATATAACCTTAAAAGAAGATGACAATGGAGTAGGAGATTCACACTCAACAGTATGTAAAGTAGTAGATTCATGACTATCGGTCATTTCATCAAAATCAAAAAGAGACTTAAAGATGAAAATGTCATTAAGGATATCATTAATTGGATCATCAACATAGTATGAATGAGTATGTGAACTAGTATGTGATGAATCATGAGAAGCATTATCAAAAATAGGAGAGGCATGAGATGCAACTATAGTAGTGGTCTGACTAGGAGGAGAATCAATATGCACATGTGTACTATTATCAAGACCAAACATAAAATCAATAAGAGAGTCATCTAGAATTTCCTTGGAAATGTAAGGAGGATCATGGCTAATTGTATAACTAAGGGTGACAATAACTTAGAACAACTAAATGCCGGATCCGAAACAATGCTAAAGGAAGAATTTTCAAAGCTAGTAGGTATTGTTATCCCAAATTTCCCAGATTAATTTGGATAAATCATTATAAATGGATTTGGCATTTAAAACTCGAACATGCAGAAAACCGTCAAATTCAACATTAAGTATCAGCAGGCCAAGATTCATCATTTCATGAGTTTCGGTCTCGTGGGAAAAAATATTACTCGGTGAGTTGTGTGAAATAATTAATGAGTTTGCAGCGAGTTAGTCAAGCTGATGGGAAAGCAAGTGGTGAATTGAGTAGGACCTATTGGATGCAACAAAGAAACACGGTGGGAGGATGTCGATGGGGTCATGGGTGTTAGAGGTGCTAGTAGGGTATTGCACAAATGCAATCGGGCAACCTGCAGGATAGTCAAATAAAGTAATAGATGGCTTGAATAGTATGACTCCATTTAGGTGACACAAATGCAAAAGGGTGGCTACAGGATGCAACCACCCGACAACAAAAATAATGTCAATCAATCCCTAGCTGCAAACGCTCAACACCGAGATGCAATCACCTAACACAAAGCAAAGGCTAATACAGGAGTGTGGAGAAGAAATGATGTAACCGCTTGACACTAGATGAGGATGTAACTTCCCAACAACAAGAACCTCAAACTATGAGTGGGCATTAAAGATCGTAGTACAGTGTGTAGCTCAATGACCAACATTAATGAGGTATGGTACCCATGTATTCTTTGCAGAAAAATACCATTGGGAACCATAATTAATATAATTATGTACATTTTAAGCAATTTAAAATTTATTTTGTGGCATGTTTGGTCTACCCTATTGGTTTTAGTTATAGTCTTGCCTTTCTATTCATTTCTTGGTATGTTGTGCATATTTCTTAATTACAGTTCCATTTTTGTTGTGTTGTCAATGCGTGGGCAAGTGGAGAATACATGGTTCTAGATTTGTGGCGGTTTGTCTTCCCTCTCTCCCATGTTTTCTCTCTTTTCTTCCCCTTGTGGAGAGTGTTCACCCCCTTTTCTTGGTGCTATCACCACCCCTTTTAGCTTAGGATTTTCCTTTTTTACATCTTTCTAACCCTCTCTCTCCCTAGTCCCTTGGAATTGTTAGTTTAGGATTAGTTAGCTACATTTCCTTCTTTAGGAGTAGTTTTAGCATTAGATTAGGTAGAAGAATCCGACCTTCTCTGGAGGTCCATCTCAAGTAGGAAGTCCCACAACTTGAGAGATGGTCCCATGCTAGCAAAAAGTATGGATTTGCATCACGTAATCCCTGAGGAGTGCTACTTTTTTGTTATAACAATTTTGGCATGCCCAGTGGGAGAGGTTTGAAGTACCTTACCACTTCATTTCATCAAAAAAATTGATCTTGGCAAAATTTAAGTCTTTGGAGGCATGTTTGAGCACATCTAGTGACTCCACTAATCCAAACAACCCATTTTATGAGTTGCAGACCTCTTCCCCTTTCCATTCCATCCATTTCCATCCATTTTTCTTTCCATATCTTTCCATTTTCCTTCCATTCATGAAGTTGTACAATCATGACTTCATTTCCATCATGGAATTCTCACTTGCAGTAGCAAAAAATCAGTTTACTCCATCTCGTGATTCCAAAATCCACCTCCAAATCAACCTTATGAGAAAAATTAGATTCAACATGCATACCCCTATGAGCAAAGTGCAAATCAGTTTGGTCATTCACCAAACTATGGAGTTGTTCAAGAGTAGGAGTATGCAAATTTTGGAGGGCATTCTACACCTGGAGATGAAGATTTTGAAGGTAGAATTCAAAGAATGGAGCATATATTTCAAAATATCAAGGGACAACTACAAATATTGCATGCTAGACAACCTGGTTTCAGGTAGCCCTATCCATGGGGAGATCTTATACCTAGTTGGTTTAGCCCACAACAAAGGCTTGAGGTAATGAGTGAGTCTCTCATTCAAATGGTTGGTTTCATTTCTTCATTGCAAGCATTAGAAGCTAATGGATCTAAGGTTGAAGAACCCTGTCAATGGGATGTTCCTAAGCCTTTTCCATACTAGTCTTCAATGTCTATTCCTTATCAACCACCCAAGCCCAAGGTTAAAATCCCTAGCTTTCAGCCTATTGCCCCCATTGTGGATTCCATTTCTCCATCTTCTTACCTTCCATCCCACCTTCAATTCTCTACCCTTTTCCCTTCCAAAACTCCATCCCCTCCACAAGAAGATCCTACACCTTCCCTTCCACCATCGATAATGTAAAAATCAGTTGAGACCCAACCCACCCCTCCTCTTGCTTTCCCAAACCCATTCAGGAAGAAACAAATTAGAAAATCAGTCAAGGAGGGCAACAATTTGAGGAACCTAACAAAGAAAAACTTGTGTAAAATTTGAAGGATTGGGCTGCAAAGTTTGAATTCTCACAAATCTTAATGCTAACTAGGCCTTCAAAAGAGGTTGGAGTTGAAGAACAAATGATGGAAACTGATTTTGCAATAGAACAAGAACAAGAAGATGAGATAAGCAAACCTTGTGTTTCAAGTGTAGTTTGCATGTTGGCACCATATTTATAGAGATGGTTGATTCATCACAAATTGGAAAAATCAGTAGATGAGAACAAATCAACTCCAAATCCAAAAGAAGAGGAGCACGTGGAAGAAACCAAATCAAATTGAAACTTTAGAACATCATTGAAGGCTTCTTGCTTTCTTTTTAGAGTCTAATTTTGTCGATGATCTTGTCATGGAGAAGAACCTAAGGAGGAGAGCTGTTGAAATCAATCCTCATGAATAAAAAGCGAAAAGTTTGATCTTCCAAAAGTTTTGCTTGAGCAGGAGAAGAGTGATGACACCATCTTCAAATCAGTCATCAAGGGAGAGAATGAGTTGTTTGTAGAGGCGAACAAGTCCTGAATCAACCTATAAACACTCCCCTTCAAGAAAATTTGCAAGATGACTCCATTTGCGGGATTGAGCTACATAGCAATCGGAAAACTCAAGGATCATGCATTTCCCAATCAAGTATTTGGCTTCTTTAGAGCCAAGGAAGGAGTACAACCATTCATGCTCACTTTAGAGCATGAGGAAGAGCTTTAACGTCCCAAGGATAAACGCAATACCTCTCAAATCTAAATGCGGAGTAACAACTAAAAGAGCTATTTGTTATTTTTCCGATTAATACCTTGGTAAATAGTGTGAAAACCAACTTCACAATAGTTTTTCACTCTTACACATGACCATGTTCAGTTCCAAATCAGTCACATGGTCCCGATTTGTGAAGGAAAGGAAGTTATTTCTCCCCTATTCAAGCTTTATTTAGCTTCTCTTGTCTTTGGTTATGGTAGAGTAGGTAGGTTTGTTTTCAGTAAAAGAAGTGATTATGCACACTCTACATGTTTCCACTTGGAACATATATGATTTTCCTTTTGTATGTAAGTTTTGAGATCATGGCAATCAGATTATGAGGTAATTTTCAAAAGTGCATCTTTCGGCCCCAAGAGATGAAGGTTTCGACTTAGAGCTAAGTTCATATGGATTCAAGAGATAGATTTTCAAAGGAACATAACAATTTTTAAAAGGTTTTGGGTTTGAATCCATGCCCAATGGATGCTTCAAGGCAACCTGGTCTCTTCATCTAAAGCACGCAAATGTCCCCCGGAGGTCACCAAGATGTTATCCCAAATTTACCCCCCAATTAATTTGGATAATTCATTATAAATGGATTTGGCATTTAAAACTCTAAACATGTAGACGGCCATCAAATTCAACTTCGTATCAACAGGGCCACATGTCACCATTTCATGAGTTTTAGGTTCATGGGAAAAAATTTGACTCATTGAATTGGGTGAAAGACTGGACGAGTTAGCGCGAGCTAACTGGTGAGGCGAGCTGAGCGGTGGGTGAATTGAACGAGACCACTTGGATGTAGTTGGGTGGCTACAGTTGGATGCATTCGGGTGACATAGTGAGAGGAGGTCGGAGGGGTCACAAGTGTCGAGGCACCGGTAGGGTGACTACACAAATGTAACCGACAAGCTGCAAGATAGTCGACTCGGGCAACAGGGGTTGCAGTAGAAGTACGACTCCATTCAAGTGACACCAAATGTCACCAAGCAGCAGTGCGCAGATGTAACTACACGATAGTAAAAATGTAGCTAACCAATCCTTAGTTACAAACGCTCAACACCGAGATGTAACAACCTAGCATGAAGCAATGGGCTGATGTAGGAACGTGGAGAAGAAACAATGCAACCAGATTGACACCGAGAGGAGGATGAAACCGCACAACAATAGGAACCTAAAACTATGGGATGGGCATTAAAGACTACAAGATCTGGGGTAGCTCAATGACCAACATTAATGAGGTATAGTGCCCATGTCTTCTCTCGCAAGCAAAGTACCATTGGGAAGCGGAATTGTAAGGTCACCCATATCTCCCTGTTAGGAAATTAATGCATGTTGTTGGTGGGTGGGAGCCCATTTTCTATGTGTGTGTATGTTGAAACCACTCATTTGGGGAAGTTCTCTTTGTCGTAACGACACCATACCAAAATGGTGGCCGACTTCCCATAAGTTCCAGACCTCGATTTGGCCTCTAAAATGTAATCTCATGCCTTCTCCGCCATGAATGTAATAGAATTATGCATATTTTAAGCAATTTAAAATATGTTTTGTGGCACGTTTTGTCTACCCTAGCTAGTTTTAGTGTAGTCTTTCCTTCTTTGTTCATTTCTAGTATGTTGTGCGTATTTCTTACTTGTAGGTTCCATTTTTGTTATGTTGTCAATGTGTGGGCGAGTGGAGAATAATTCATGGTTCTAGATCAATGGCACGTTTATCTTCCCTCTCCCCATGTTTTCTCTCTTTCATTCCCCTTGTGGAGAGTGTTCACCCCTTTTTCTAGTGCTATCACCACCCCTTTTAGCTTAGGATTTCCTTTTCGCATCTTTCTAACCCTCTCTCCCCCCTGGTCCCTTATAATTGTTAATTTAGGATTAGTTAACTACATTTCCTTCTTTAGGAGTAGTTTTAGCATTTGATTAGGTCGAGGAAGCCAACCTTCTCCGAGTTCCATCTTAAGTAGTAAGTCCCACAACTTGAGAGATGGTCCCATGTTAGCAAAAAGTAGGGATCTCGTAATGTGTAATCCCAGGGTGATACTTTTTGTTATAACATGTATATTGCATTTGTTAGCTAAGAGTTGTTGTTGAATATCATATAGCATAATAACATCATGATATAGATCCTTAAGCTCACTTATAATTGTCTCATCATAAATATGATTGATACTAACATGAGACATGATGAGCCGAGAAGGAGAAGAGCTAGCCTTAGCCATTAAGGTTTTAGCGGATCCTAGGGAAAAATGTTCTAAGCTATGGGTTCACCAAAATTATTCAATTAAATCTAATATATTTTATTAAAATAAAAAATGTACAACTATGATAAATGAAGTATGAATGCTAAGTAATTTATTTAATAATTTAAATGAAATAAAATGAAAGGGGAAGGTACTTACTTGAATTAGACTTACCTCGTAGCAATCTAGGACTGAACAAAGTGATGAAATGGTGGAACAAAGTATCATAACGATCTTTAGAAAATAGCAATGAGGCGAGACCTAACAGATTGGGGCGCCTGAAGAGGGATAGGGGCACTTGTGAGTGCCATAGCCCAAATTTGGGCGCCCTAGTCTACAAAACAACTCGAAACTAGTGGTCTCCTCATATGGTTGTTAGGTTTTCGCAATACTTTTCCTTTGGTCGAGGTGAGTGTCGCACTTGGTTCGTTGATGTCACCATAGACTTGTAATGAAGAGTCACCTACAAAACCCCACACAAAGCATCAAACCCTAAAAAGAAAGACACAAATGAAGCGGTTAGACTGTCCTCAATTACCAAATGGATTGATTTATAATTGAGCATTGCCCTACATCTTAGACCCAATGTAGTTTTGTGTGTTTGTGTGTGCAATAATGTGCCTAGGTTTCCCTAGTGCCAATGCCGTAGATATATCAGACATTAGCTTGATAAAATGCAAAATAGTGGATGGAATAGAATTAATACTCCCCTTCCTATGTAGTGTGTGATGTAGAATAATGCCCAAATGTAGTCTCTTTCTCTATGTAGTATCCATGTTGTGTTTATATAGGGATATATTGTTCAAATTTTTACACTAATGACTTGACATGCCGACTAGTACCTAGGAGATGAGAGGAAAAAGCTGAAAAGACCGACCGCAAATAAATAAAATAAAATCAAGTGTGATGGGGACCAAGATGCCTAGAATCGGGACCAAGGTGCCCTGTGTGCCCTATTCCCTCTCTAGGTGCCCTAGTCAAAGATTAGTGAAGATAACTTAGTGAATAATGATTGATAGGTATTCTGATACTTGACGAGAAGCGTGTGAATGAGTGACAATGTATAAGACCAACAACGATAAAGACCAACAAGCATGAGACGATTGGACGATCAAATGGGTCATTAGTGAATACCTTTTTTTTACATAAAATCCATATGTAAAACAACATAAGTGGTAGTATAATAGTATTAAGTGCATTATTTTGTGACTACAACATGTATTTCTTTGTGTTTGTGTGTGGAATAGTGTCCTTAGGTTACCCTCATGCCAATGATGCCAAGATAGTGAGTTATGGCTAGATAAAATTCAAATGTGTGAGATGGAATTCAAAACTTCCCCTTCCTATGTAGTGTATGCAGAGTAAGCAACCCAAAAATGTAGTCCCTTTGATAGTATGTAGATATGATTTCCCTTTAGAATTGCCCGCTAATATAATAGAGTGTATGTTGTGTATATATATGGATCTCTTATTTGAATTTTGACACTAATGACATGACATGTCGACTAAGACCTCGAGATAAGGATAAGAAAACCAAAAAGGCCAACCACAAATGTCAAAAATGTAAACAAGAACAAAGAGAGGGACAGAAGCGCCCAAAATGGACAAGAGCACCTGGGCGCTAATGTCTCAGAATGTGCGCTGGTGTCCTGGCATAAATGATGATAGATGTGAAGAAAATGACAAACATGGATTGATATGAGTTAACCAAAAAACAAATGTGGAAGTGACAAATGTAGAAGAGAAATACAATAGAAGCCAACAAAAATAAGTGGATGGACAAGGGATTTGTCACCGGTGAATACTTTTCTTGCTTAAGATTCATGCATATAACAACATACTTGATGACATAGTAAAATAGTAACATGTGCGTGATTTTGTGTCTACATTTACCCCCCTTTATGTTATTTTAATGAAATTCAAGTAGTGTAAAGGAAGTAAGGAATGTACCTGTGAGAAGTATGGAGAAGCCCTATTGTAGAAGTACACGTAGAATATAAGAACATGTAGCATGATGAACCATGGATTAGCGTGTCGATCCATGTGGCGTAAATAGATATATAGAACCATCGCAAGGAGCACTTGGAAAAATACTTGAGATTATCTATAGAATTTGGAGATTTTTATTGTTTCTAATGGGGATTTGAAGAGGTAGGAGTGATTAGTTTCCAACCCGATTTTATATATTTGAAAATGGGAGGATTTGGGCATCTTGTTCTAGAGGAAAAGTGTTCTATAGAGAGGTATAGTTTTCTCTCCATCTATGCCTATATCCCCAAAAGGTCTACTTGATTCTACAGACGGATAGAGAACAAATTTAGTTCCTATTTAGTTCCATATTGAATGGATTCCAAGTTAGGCCATCTGGAAGGGCACTCAAATGCAAATCCCAAGTTAGGTCATCTGGGAGAGATATTAATGTAGTGAATCTCCCAAATTA
Source organism: Taxus wallichiana var. yunnanensis (assembly GCA_018340775.1). NCBI lineage: Eukaryota > Viridiplantae > Streptophyta > Pinopsida > Cupressales > Taxaceae > Taxus > Taxus wallichiana. The sequence goes on from CM031233.1 coordinate 114,582,230, forward strand.
GGTCATCGGGGGAATAATAGAATAGGTTTGGTGTGCGATTGCTTGATGTGATTTAAGTGATAAAATATAGATTTGCGAGAAGATGTGCCTAGTAGATTACTCACAAAGAGATTTTTCCTTTTGCCTCTTGATTAGGTCATTAAGGGAATAGATTTGAAACAATAGAAAATATCAAATGTTGAATGAGATGATATGTACCTTTACTTGAATAGGACTAGAGAAAAATTGTGATAATGATGCCTTAGGAGTATTGATTGATTATATTAAAACCAGAGAGGATCATAAGGTGACCACTGATTGTATGCCCCCTTTTGGTAAGGGTGAAGGGTGGGGAAATGAGCATTGAATTGAAAGTAATGTAGTAAAGGTGTGTAATAGTGAATGAAAAATAATGTATAAAAGATAGTAGTGATTAAGATAAAATGTGAAATAAGAGCCTAATATTATTGTTATTGTAGTAAGAAGTAAATAAATGAAAATTAAGCACAAAAATTACACATAAGCAATTAAGAAATAAATTATAAAACCCTAATTACAAAGAGGAGAAAGAGGTACTTAGCTGATTCGCAATTAATTTTAAACTGTACCAAAGTGATGACTAGGTAAACAGAGTAGCGAGAACGTCGCATAGAGACCCAAGACAACGTAGATTTAGAGAGATAAGTTGATCTTGGGGGCGCTGGAGAGGGACAAGGGGCACCGTGTAGGCACCCTAGGCCTATTTCTAGGCACTTGGGTCTATGGAAAAGCTCAAAAACCTCCTCCGAAGTGTAACAAGTTATTTGCAAGTTGGTCACATTTTTTTCACTATGAGGTTGCACAATGATCGGTGAAGTTGTTGGAAACTTGCAATGAAATACGAGGATGTAAAACCCTCAAATAGACATCAAATCCTAAAAAAGAAAGATGTAGAATGAGGGGTTGGATTTTCCTTCAGTTGTCACAATGGTGAACTTACGATTGAGCATTGCACTACATCTCAGACCCAATGTAGTTCCATATGTGTGTGTGTAAAATCATGCCCTAGGTGGCTCTTGTGCGTGTTGCACTTGATACTTAAAGTAAGCTAGATGTAAATAAATGTAATAAATATGTGCATGGAATAGAATGAACTTCCCTCATATGAAGTGTATGCAAAATAACCAGCCCTTGTGTCCTTGTGATGGTGCTAGATGGATGTAATGGAGCTCTTAGATACTTGATGGATGTAACCTTAGGTGGTGATAGCTAATGCTTAGTGTTTGGTCTTTATTATGATCACATAACTTTATATTTATATGATTCCTTTGCTTGAATTTCGTAATTAACCCCAAAAAGACCAACTACTAAAAATATAAGATGCTCAAATGGCTAGAAAGGACCCCAAAAAGTGTGAGTAAAGTACAAAGGGTTAGGGGCACCTAGAGGGGATGAAAAGGTTCTGGCTTTGGTGTCCTAAATTGAGGCTGGTGTCAGAATGATAAAATTCAGAGTATAAAAAGGTAGTCTAAGCAAGTAAGAGAGTAAGAGTAAAAGTGGCAATAGAAAGCAAAGAAAGGTGGCCAAAGACATGGGTTAATTATTACTTTTTTACTTAGGAATCATATGAATAGTAGTATGTAATCAGGACTAGATAATTACCCAAAGTGTGTGATTTTGTGTCTACATTTTCCCCCACTTTATGTTGGTGAGTGGAAAGCTCGGTAACATAAAGTAGATAGAGATGCGTACTTGATAACCATGTAGATCGATGATGAAAGCATGTCGAGGGACTAGACAAAGCATGGAGTGATAAAAATGTGAAGCATGGATGCTAAGGAGGAGAAAGTGAAAAAGTGGTGATGAAAATGAACCTAGGGTGGAAATGCATGTGTAGATGTCGTGATGTACCTATTGTTGATGTTGATGTTGTTGTTGAATTGTTGATGATGTTGACTACCGCTTCCCATATGGATGGACTGTAAAAGAGAAGAACAAACAAGTAGTCAAATACACATGTATATGTATAAAAATATGTAAAAATGTTGAAAATGTGAAAAGGAACATGTGCATCTGATCCGTGATGAGGAAAAGATTGTAGATAGGATCCTAAACATGTTGTAGAAGACCAAGTTTTTTTGGGTGATCTCATGCCAGTTGTGTATAGGTCACTGATTTTTTTAGGGTGATCTCACACCAAATCATGGAAGAAGTGTAGGGAGAAAATTTGGTGTCATCCTCCAACCTTTAACTACTTCCCATGAATGTAGGACACCACTATAGATGGTGTGCAAAATCGATGAAAGTGCTAAGGACTGTATGCCTTGTAAAAGTCATTGTGTGGAGTTCTATAGATTGTGTTGAACTACCAATCGATGTGTAATTGCTCTCTAGTTATCAAGGCATCCAGAAGGACATCACTATGCTAAGGACCCAAGTTTGATTCTGAGCCCTGTCTAGAAATAAAATTATGTTGTATAGTGTATTTGTGTTATGCATGTGTATAATTACTGTATGGGGTGATTGATTCACCCAAATGATTCCCCCTCATTTGGGGTGCATGTGACATCGCTAAAGGAGTATGCGGCCCAAAGGAGGACTGACCATTGTGTTGAAATTGTGCCCTGTAGGGGGAGGGAATGTGTTTGGTATAAACCAAGGCACACATAAACAAATTGGTTAGGAGACAAGTGTTAGTACAAGAAAACATGCATGTAAAAGACAAGTGCAAACAATGTGTAAGCTAAGACACAAGCAGGTAATGTAAACATGTAAGAAGACAATGTAGACCACGTGAAAAGTAGGTTGCAAACATGGGACACCACTCACGATGTCATAAGACAATCAAGGCCATAGTGGCCGTAAGTAGACAAGTGTGCACACAAGACAAAGGGAAAAGCCCACAAACAAGAGCATATAAAGAGAAAACAATGACAAACAATGTAACAGACAACCATGGAAGTAAATAGTCATGCATAACAAATTTTGCACATGAAGCACCCATTAGCATGTTAGAAAGATAAAAATTATGTCAAAGCATGTATAATCCAAATAAAGTAATGTTATGAAACAAAATGAAACAATAACACCTATAGTGTATGAAAGTGGATGCCCAAGAGCCTTTGTGGGACTGGTAATAGGTATTGCACCAAGCATCCATGTTGCGTGTAATAGATCTATAGAATCTATGATCACAACTAAAAGCAAGTGAACATGTGTGTATGTAAAGATAATGACATACAAGATATCTATCTAGCATGTGTAATAAAGTGAACATGTAAAAGCATAAGTAAGCAAGAGTAAATGCAACCAAGATATGTAATATGTTATGGATGAGATGGAATGGAATACATCAATGTGAATGATAGGAGAAGCGTGCCCCGAGTGGATGTGTGTATGCATGCAATGAGGTTCATTTATTTATGCCCCCTCAAGCAGTCAAGAATGAACCGTAAATGAGAGTGTCATCGGGAAATGGTTTGAATGTGTGTACTAAAAATATGTGATCATCAAAGTGCAAAGTGTAGAGTGTAAGTGTGTGAGTGAATGAGTGAGGTGATTAAATGTGTGAGTGTGACAATGTTCATTTAAGATGTATACCCCAAAGCAATCGAGTATGAACCATGGAACTAGAGTGCGTCATAGGGTAATGATCGCAACATATACGTGTAAGTGGATGTGTAAAAAGATATGTTGTGAATGTGTAAAGTAGATGTTGTGTAGAATGAGATGAATATGCGAGATGTGAAATGCTATGTAGTGTGTATTTAGTTAAGTGTTTAGTGTGTGAGGTTCATGTATATAGGATGTCCTCAACAATCGAGTGTGAACCATAGCATAAGAGTGTGTCATGGGAAATGGCATACAAGTGTGTATGTTGTGTTTAAAGAGATAGAAGTTATGTGATGAGAGAATAAGAAACATGTCCATGTTGGTGGGGAAGAAATAGGTGTGATGCCCCCCAAGTGTGTGAAGGATGAGAGTGATCAAGTGCCACTATCTAAAATATCGTCATTGTCTGATCGAAGTTAAATGGAGCTACATTAGAGACTTGATAGGAAATAGTATGAGGTGGATCATATAAAGAGTCATTATGACGTAAGGTATACATAATCATTGCATATTCTTCATCGGTGAAAGGTGTTGGTGGACATCTGTGTGCATACCAATGAGTGAGATTTTGAGAATTATTGGGAGATGAATCACTACTAATAGTAATATTTCCGAATGACATAGGGAAAGTAATAGAAGTGTGAGTGGAATCTAACGTGCCCCCAATATAGTCAAGCCAAGATTGCTTGAGTGTCAGTGGAGAAGTATGAGGGGTACGTGTAATGAAGACTGCTAAATGAAACACCGAAGACCATAGGCGGTCGTAATGTGAAAATAGCCATGATAAAGATGAGGTGAGTGAGGCGATGGGAGAATGTCATTGAGCATCAACCCAAACCTAGTTAAGCCATCATATGTGTAAATAGTATTGAGCAAGTATGATCCACTAAAATGTGATGCCAATAAGATTTTTGATGAAAAGTGTGCATGTGAAAGGAGGTGGCACATATGTAGATTGTTGGGGAGAGGGTGAAATAACATCCAAAGTATGGATAGACCCCTGAATAAAGTACCATAACATTAATAGAAGGAGGGTCTTGAATTTTTATTCACCAGGACCATCGACCATGAAAATGTCATTGAAATAGGATTCATCTATATCAATAGGAGTGAAATTGAGTTTTCCCAATGTTTCATCAATAAGTTCAATAGTATCAACTTCGTCATCAAAGTTGTCAAAATTGTCTGTGTTTGTGCAGTGTCATTTTGTATATTTTCTTCAAGGATATTGGTAGGAGGTGCACTAGATGTAGGAGTGAGAGGAGCCTCAACAAGTGAGAACCATAGTGCTAAGCGAAACAAATACTATAGGTGAGATGATTGCAGTAGTATGAGTAGAAATAACTAGAATGTTTGGAGCAATGGAAGAAGAATATGAAGCGCTAGATTGACCAATGTCATATGTATCAATACTACTATATGGAATAGGATGTGAAGGAGGAATATGCATGATAGTAATAGGTCTATACGACATAATTTGAATGGTTCAGGATTTGCAGTAATAATATGTTTGTATCCATCATGTAAGAATTTGATGCATTGGTGTATAGTAGATGGAACTACTTACATTGCATGAATCCAAGGTCTACCTAGTAATAGATTAAATTGAAATGAAGCATCTATAATGAAGAAGTTTTGTGAGGACAATCTTAGGCCCAACTTGAATATGTAATGAAATAGTTCCTAGGCATGTGCAAGTAGTTGAATCATATCCCGAATAAGAGTAGAATTATTAGAAATTAGATTATCATTAATGCCCAATTGTTTGAGAAGGAATGAGCACATAGGTTGATATGGTGATCCATTATCAATAAGTACACATTTAATACAAGTGGAAATGATAATAAGCTGCGATGATAAGCAAAGGTGCACATGGATTTTCATTAACAAGTGGTGATATGTCATCATTAGTAAATGATATAGCACACGACAAATTTTTTGAGAGACTAAATGAGGTGTGTGAAGGCCACTAAATAATTATCAATTTCTATATGAATAGAATGAAGAGAAGCCTCTAATGTTTGATGAAAATTAGGTGCACTATGTAATAAGTCATAGAGGGAGATTTTGGTCGGCGTATTCTTAAGTTGTTTAATGATATCATAGCCCTTAGAAGCATAAGTAGTAAGAGGAGCCAAAAAAGTGATAGGTGGTGGAATAGAAACGAGTGGAGCCGTAGGAGGATGAGTGCGACAAGTAGTTACTACATTGATAGAAGGATCAATCATAGGCATAATAAAGTGAGGAGGATGTTGAGTATGAACTTGCATGAAATCATCAAGCAGTAGTAACCATACCTGAAACTTTAGTGGGTGTGAAAGAGGGATAAGACGATTGATTCATGACTTGATAAGGTGAAGAAATATTCAAAAGGAAAGGGTTTGATCAGTCGGGTTCACCAAAATGATTAAGCTAAATGTGAAATATATATGCCTAATCTGATTGCTTTATTTAGTAGTAAATAAATGACAATTAAGTACATAAATTACACCCAAGCAACTAAGCAATAAATTATAAAACCCTAATTTCAAAGAGGAGAAATAGGTACTTAGTTGATTCGTAATTAATCTTGAATTGTACCAAAGTGATGACTAGGTAAACATATCGGTAGGAGTGTTGCACAAAGACCCATGAAAATGTAGATTTGGAGAGATAGGCTACTGGGGCACCTGGAGAGGGACAGGGTGCCCGTGGGTGCCCTAGGCTCATTTATGGGTACTGGGTTTGTGGAAAAGATTATAAAACCTCCTTTGAGGTGTCATGTAAGTTGTTCGTAGTTTGTCACCTTTGGTCGCTATGAGGTCGCACAATGATCACCGAAGTCACTGGAAACCTGCAATGAAATATGAACCTACAAAACCCTCAAATAGACATCAAATCCTAAAAAGAAAGATGCAAAATGAGGGTTCAAACTGTCCTCAGCTATCACAATGATGAACTTATGATTGAGCACTACACTACATCTCATACCCAATGTAGTTATATGTGTGTGTGTGTGTGAGAATCATGCCCTAGGTGGCTCTTATGCATGTCACACTTGATAGCGAGCAAATAAGCTAGATGTAAAGAAATGTAATAAATGTGTGCATGGAATAGAATGAACTTCCCTCCTATGAAGTGTGTATGCATAATAACCAGCCCTTGTGTCCCTTATGATGGTGTTAGATGGATGCAATAGAGCTCTTAGATGTTTGATGGATGCAACCTTAGGTGGTGATAACTAATGGTTAGTGTTTAGTCCTTTATTATGATCACATAAATTTATATTTATATGATTCATTTGCTTGAATTTTTAATTAATCCTAAAAAGGTTGACTACCAAAAATATAAGATGCTCAAATGGCTAGAAAGGACCCAAAAAGTACGAGTAAAGTACATAGAGGTAAGGGGCACCTAGAGGGGACGAGGGCGCTTGGCGCTGGCATTTTGGCTAGGCACCGGTGTTGGTGTCTAGGATGATAAAAGATAGATTATAAAAAGGAAAAATGAGCAAGTAAGGGTGTAAGACCAAAATTGGTAACAAAAGGCAAAGAAAGGTGGCCAAAGACATGGGTTAATTAGTACTCTTCTTACTTAGGAATCATCTCGAATAACAATATGTAATCAATACTAGATAATAACCCAAAGTGCGTGATTTTGTGTCCACCATAAGAGTGCATGTATGCTAATTATCATATGTGCCAAATGTGGGGATAGCATTAGGAAATGTGTATAGTACGGTGCTAGGATAAATTATGAACCGAATGGCACAAATTGGGAAGAAAACGGAGTAACAAGGCTCAAGTTATGAGAAAAACCGTATGTCGTGTATTAGTTGGAAGAATGAGTGCAAATGGTAACTATAATAAATGGAAAATTAAAAATTTCTATATATAGTAATAGTGAAAAGTGATTATTAATTTCATTTATATCGTGATTGAGTGAGAATTAGAGCTCTGAGCTTATGAGGATGTCGCGTGTTAGAGTAGCAGATTTGACTATGTTCGAGAGAGTAGTGGTGGTTATGGCTCAGCAGACGATCGATGTGTATGATTATTTTTGAAAAAATGATGAATGTACCCATTTTTGTCAATTTTTGTAAAATTCAAACTTTTGTATTTTTGTGTGTTTTTGTCCCGAGTGGGAGCAACCAAGGCGTTGACATCTTTTGGGACACTAGCACCTAATTTCACGCACCGTGACCCGATCATGAGTGCCGACGACCCAGGAGAGGGATTTGATAGTGCAATGTGAAATATGAGTATTTTGATTAGTTTTTGTACTATGATTAGATGGTTTTGAATATGTATGATGTGTTGATGTCGATTTTTTGTGTTTGTGTTGCGCTGAGAGATATACACTCAAGAGAGATCCGCGACGTAGGCATTTGAGCACATTGTTGAATTTGGGGTTATTAGATGTTGAGTGGGACATAATAGACTATGTCAGCTTGTGACACGACTTGTGATCGGGGGAGGTTCTCCATAATATGCCAATGGTGACCGCATTGTGCGAGAGGTGGTGTGCCGATACATGTACTTTTTGTTCCCCTGGGGGATGAAAGTGACCCTAGAGAATATATATTAGATATCACACTGCCGATAGTTGGAGAGAGAGTATCAATGATGACCATAATGGATGTCTAGAGGTAGATGAGAGCAAAGTGAGATGATATATTACTAGGACATGGATACATGACAGACACCCATATTAATCTAGATGTTATATTGAGATCAAGTGTTTTGTGGATGCGGGAGTTTATCATAGTGGTTATAGCTTCATCGGTGGTAGTAGAGGGTGGCAGAGTGGGTATATTGTATAAGATGCTTTATATTTTTAGAGAATAGAGGAGCATGGGATGAGATTTGCATGGGCATGATGTGTGTTGGCCCATTTGTACATATATTTATATAGATTCACATAGGAGGATCATGGGGTGGCCTAGGAGTCATGAATTTGTTACATGTATGGGCATATGAGCACATTGCAATATTGAGGCCACTTAGTGGGCCACGGGCTGATTGGGTGAGGCCCGAGATATTTGTAACAAGGTGGGTAGGCACATGTAGCGGGGAGACTAGACACGACCACCTATAGGTTGATGCTTGATCAGATGGGTCCAGGGCCATTATATGGAGGCCATATAGAGGCTATGGTGGTTTGAGGATGGAGTAGAGTTGTGGTGCATTCAACGCACCATGTGGTTGGAGGCACGATTTCCAAGGGTGACATAGTTATTCCGGTGGAGCGTGTATCTAAATATTTTGGTATGGCTCAGCATGTTCCCCAGAGTCATATGAGCGAACGAGTGAGAGATACTAGAGCGCCGAGGCATCCAAGAGTGAGGCCAGGTCCGATAGGTGCATAACTAGTGCATCGTGGTCTAGATGAGGCAGATGCGGCCATAGAGCTGATACGAGTTGATGATGCAAGGTGCACCCAGGCCTATGACAAGTGGTGGGTCGCACACCGATGGGTTTTATTATTTCCAATTTTTGTAGATGCGACAAGTGATCCGGTAGTAGGAGGAGTAAAGGGACATGCACTGTCCCCGATGGAGATGGCCTAACAAAGCAATGTTAGTGGAGCATAAGTATTGTTCATTGGTATTTGTTGATTGTCATCTAGTTATTATATATTTGTAAATTTATGTAGTAACTAATGTGTTATCAGTATGGTTATAGGTGATGCTTATTGGTCATTTATTATGGATTCATCTATTCACACGTTGACGTGGAATACACCTCTAGATGTGCTCATGGGAGGTGGAATGCTAGAGTGAGTGCACTCTACTGCGCTTGAGCATGCACATTTTTTGAGTCGGTGGAATGGCTATGCAACCACATGTACTTTGTATTATTGAGTGAGTGTGATGAGGCCTATGCGGAGACCGAATAAGTGAGAGATGTCATGTGAGGAGGAGCCCTAGCTCAAGATATATTTGTGAGATATGTCGAGCTTCAGGGAAGATTCGTAGAGTACTCGACTAAGGTTGCTATACTACAAAGACAGGTGGAGAGATATAGAGGCCACGACCCCAAATGATATATATGATCGATGAAACATCTAGTTCTAAGAGCTCTCATGGACTGTCTACGATGATTGCGAGGATGACACATGATGTGTTGCATATAGTTATATAAAGGCATGGGGGATTTCCCCAACGATTGTATTTTAAACGTTGATTTTCACCAATATACATATAGATGGAGTAATCGTTTGGTATCACTTTGTGTAGTGTGTGTTGATATATGATGCAAATGAATGTTGTTTGTATTTTGATTTGTGATGTTTGATATGTATTGTGAAAATGATGTGTTGTTTTGAAATGAATGACGATGTAGATAGAAATAGATAAGTAATGATTGAAAATAGGATTGTATATTTAAATGAAGATGGATAGTATGTGATGAATAGAAATGAATGTATGTGATGTAATGTAATAGATAATGTGAATGAACAATGTTATTGAGATGATAGGAAATAATGTAATTGTGTTACAAGTATGCGTAAGAGGGGGAAGAAGAGTGATTCCCCCAACATATGTGTAGGAAAATGAGGTTCATTTATATAAGACCCCTCGACAATCAAGAATGAACCATAGAACAAGAGTGCATCATCGGGAAATGGTTTGAGAGCGTATGATAGAAAGATAGATCATGAAGCGTAGAGCATGAAGAGTGAGTGAGGAGAGGTTCATTTTGTAATAGATCCCTCAACAATCATGTAAGAACCTTGAGAACACAAGTGTGTCATCGGGTAATGAGGTGGTCATATGAAAATCACCTACCAAAGATGGAGAGGCATGTAAAAGATGGTGGAAGAATGTGAGGTGGTAGCAGCATGAGTGTAAGAGTCAAATTGAATGTCGATGAAATGGTGTCAATGATAGGAGATGTAGTGGTAGGAAGAATAGATTCGACGGCTTAGGAAGCCAAGGGAAGTAGTAACACCGTGAGGAGGGTGGGATGATGCAGTAATGGATGAGCTAGATGGAGGGCATGGATGGATAATGATCTTAAGGGGTGGACGAATGACAACCTTAGAAGTGGGTGGAGGATACATGTGAACAAAGGTGGAAGCACACTTATATGAAATGGAGAAAGAGGGCGCTCATGAGAGTGAGTGACAATGATGATGACACCCTTATCTCTAATTGTTGTTATTTGTCATGTAAGACACAACATTCATTGTCCCAATGTCCATTGATGTGGTGGAAATTGTAATAAGGGCAATTGTGTTGGCGATGCAAGTGATGAGGAGGGTGATGCTCAATCCAACTCATCTCTAAATTAACATCCAAACCCTTACTTATTTTCCAAATCCATCAACCAATCTATCCCATCACCCCATTCATAAAATTCAACCATCTCACTTTATCCCACACACTATCCAACACCTTAATAAACAAATATCAAACTTAACATCCTATCTCAACAAATCTCATCCCCGTAATCCAAATCACCCATCCCATGTTGATCCTAACATCCTAAAAACAATTTAACAACTTAATAAAAAAATCCGATCTTCAATCTTAAATCAATCAATCACCCCCTAAACAATCATCTCTCAAAACCCCATCCACAATCTTCCCTTCTTAAGATCCTTACCACTCACCCCATCAATTCCTCCTTGATGAACCTAAATCATTTCAACCCAAACAACTACCTAATCAACATAAACCACTATCCCCAAAAGCTAATTACATTGAATTTGACCACCTTACTAACTTTAACCTAGAACCAAAGGACCTCCTTTATGTCCTTGTTAGTCTAGCCACCAATCCTAAACCCACGCAACCATCACAAAACCCAATCCAAATCCTATATCAATCATCATGACCTACACCTTCCTTCCATCAAAACTCATGCTAATAATCCACCACCATCCAAAATATCAACTCCTAAATCTCACCATAAAACTTATCATTGAGTCCCATTCACAATCCACAACAATCATAACAACTTCATCCACAATCATCATACCCCATCTCAATCCTACCTCGCCATCTTCATCACCCCAATCCAATCCTACATACTTTCTCCAGTCCCATGTCCCCTAATCACCCCAACTTATAATCCTCCATCACCTAATCCTAAACATCTCACCCATCAACATAATTCAATCCCCTTCTACCCCTAATCCTAAACCATCTAATGTGGATCCTATGCCACCCTCATCCTCTTCATCCACACCTAATCCTATCTTAACCCCTTCATCACCTAAACCTAACACTATCCTATTTGTTAATCCTATCAAATCCACCATCCCCCAATCCTAAAACATCTAACGTGACTCCTAAGTCACCAAATCCTAAACCTAACAAATCCAATCCCAATCCTACCCAATCCAATACGAATCCTATGTCACCTTCATCTACTTCATCCCTCGAATCATACAAATGCCATGTGGTTCCTACACCACACCCATCTCCCAAATATCCTTCATCCCCAACATCACCCAACTCTAATGTGACCCATGTAACACCCATCCCCTTCATCTAAATCTACCCCATATCCTTTATCTACATCTATCAATACCAAAAATATAATCTTATGTCACCACCATCTACCTCAAAGCCACATAATCCACCTAATTCAAAATCAACGAAATATTCTTTGGCCTCTAAGCCCAAACCATCCACTTCTCCCCCAAGCCTAATCCATCCCCTTCATCTTCTAATCCACACCAATCCAATCCAAATCCTAAATCCAAATCAACCAACACATCTCATTATCCACCCAATCATGCACCTTTACTTCCTACTCCCCAAAACCATTTAACCCAAACCACTTCACTCCTTTAGGAGAATCCTTGACCACCATCTTCCATTGTCTAAAAACCTTCAACATGATCATCCATCCCCAAATCAAATAATGCAATCAAAACCTTCCCAAACCATCTTGGTATCAAGAACACTATTATTGTGACTTCCATCGCACCCATGGACATTCGACCAATCATTACATGTAATTTAGGTCTTATGTCCAAAATCTCATTAACCAAGGAATTCTTATCCTTGTACCTCTCTATCCACCACCTTTCCATCCCAATCCTATCCCTAACCATCATCCATCATCCAAACCCCACTCGAAATCCAAACATCGTCATCCATCCAAATCTCATCGTATATCCAAACATCCATCACCAACCAAAAATCAAAATAAATCTCACCCCCATCCTTTGTTAAGTCCGACCTCTTAGCAGATGATAAAATTACAACCCCCCAGTCTCATGATGACCACATGGCACCATCCTACCCATCCACTTCATACCCTATAGCCAAAAATATGTTCGCTGATATGAAACATCGAGTAAAAGGCTTAGGTCATTTAGGCTTAGGGTATAAACCTAACACTAACAACAACCCCTCCACCACTCCATCACCACTCATTTTTACCACTCCTTTTTTTTATCCTACCATCCACACCACTCAACCCCATCACAAATCAATAACCCTCCTACACATACCAAACACCTAAAACTGGATTGAGCACATAATGTGTCGCTTTGCGCATACGAATGTTATTTCCTTCCCATTCATCCTCCTTAGTCCTACATCTAAATCCCTTTCCATATAATCCATTCTCTATCATAACATCCATTTATATCCTCTTCCAATCCATTCATTTGAACACTAGATCAACTTTCTCACACATGTTGTAAGAAAACAATACCTACTGCAATTGTGTGACCTTGGTCTATCATTCCCTCCAACATTCCAACACCATTATCCTCCTAGAGATCCATGTACTTTAACACACTTAATCAACTTGTGGTGAAGACCCTTGGGTGCATCTTTTGACACTCTATCTAATGTCATCACCACACTCATTTCCATCCCCCATCAAGACACTAATGATTCTTAACCCCTTGAGAGTTCTTAAGAGAGTGGAATCTCTTTATGCAAAAAAATCCAAAACTGAAAAAACAAAAAATAATCTCAAAATAAAAAAAAATCAAATGAAATCCACCTCAAGATTCTCTCTAAGGGTGTTTCTAGAAAATCTACTCAGGCTATGGACGTCTGGTTGGTAGTAGAGCAATGTTGTGACAAGAATTAGATGTATCTTCGTCAGGGATATGGATGCTTGACTAAAAAGCAAGCAATGCATGACTCAACCTTCCGTTCACCTTCCATCATCCTACTTGAATTAATCACCCCTTATACATTGGCTAGTTTGTCTCTACACACTACCCATTAAGTCTGCACTTCAAGTAGTAATTAACCATCGCAATCACACATAATTTGATCTCGAAGAGACACAGTGGCTTGCATGTTGTTAGGTATTGTTTACACTTTGGTCACACTTTTGTTTTAGTCCAACTCTTTCCTTACAACATGTGTCATTCATCTCATATTTTTTCATCACTAATGACATCCATCATATCTACATCCTTTTTACCTTAGGATCGAACATTCATGGGCAAACGATGACCCTTTCATTTTCATCCAATCCTCCTCATGTCCCTTTCACATTTGTCATCATCTTGACTGGGAAACCTTACTATCATCCGCGAGGGCATTCTCCATTTTAGATATCCCTCACTTCTCATCCTACCCTACACCGGGGAAAATTTAACCCCTTCATCCATCCCCGTAAGACAATCTACTTTACACTGGGGGCATACCACATTCATCTCTCAATCCACCCACTATACCCGGAAGCATATCTTATCATCTTCCATATCCCCCATATTATCCTATCATACATCCCTCATCCTATCTATCTATCTCCCATCTCACATCCCATATAATTCTAACCTATTAACCAATCCCTATCTAACATTAAACAATCCTCATCATATCCTCAACCCATCCCTATCCTATCTAACCTATCCAATTTCCCTCATCCCACCCAAACACACTTTGGGAATTATAGGAGAAAGTAACATCCCTTCCCATCACCTCATGAGCTATCACATCATGAATCTTTTTATATTACCTAATCTCAACCATTCCCCCTTCCCAAATCTAAAATCTCAACATCCAATAATCTAAACATCCCAAATCCAAAATCTCAACATCCAACATCAAATAATCTAAACATCCCACTTCCAATAATATCAACATCAAAAATCTATCCAAAAACCAAAACAAAAAATACAATAAACTAAAATCACAAATTCCAAATCTAAAAATCAAAACAATCACAAAAGTACATAAATGCAATGTGTATGTTTTTTCTTGTTTGTGTATTTTCTTGCTTGTTCTGCATTTACATTTTGGCTAATGATATGAGGCCCCTTTTATTTGGTCCAATGATATGAGGACCATAGTTTTTCATTAATATGTCCAATGATACGAGGACAAGGGAATTTAGAAACTCATCATCATGGTTTTTATACCTTGATGCAATTTGCTTTATGCCACATCAATCAAAATTGCTAATGATGATAACATTGGGCACTTTATGGTAGCACACCCCTTTTATCATCATATTTCCATCTTGTCATCATCCACACTTAATCCCCATCATCATATAACCTCCTCATCCTCCTATCTAATCAATCCTTTATCAATCAATCAATATCCACATCCAAATCTTATCCTCTCGCATCCAACATCCAAAATCCTGATCCATTAGCTGGGGCATCTTATAACATCCTCTTATCAATCAAACTTGAACAATATTTCTCATCACTTCATCAATCATCATCCCTCTCATCCAAATCGATCTAAAAATCAATCCTTATTCTCTCATCCAAACATCTTCGATCTTCTAATCCTCCAAATCCAACATCCTATACACCAATACCAATCAATCCTCAAACATCACATCCTCAAATCCAACATCATCAAATCTAAATCTTCCAATCTCAACCCCTTGACTGGGGCATCCTATAATCCTAAATCCTAAATATATCAACCCCTTGAATGAGGAATCCTATAATAAAAATACTCAACATCTCAACCCCTTGATCGGGGCATCCTATAATCCAAAATCCTCAACATCTCAACCCCTTGACTGGGGCATCCTATAATCCAAAATCCTCAACATCTCAACTAATTGACTAGGGAATCCTCTAATCCTCACTCTTCTCATCCTCTAAATCCTCAAATATAATTAGTCCTCAAATATTCTAATCTTATAATCCTCATCCTCTAAATCCACGAAATCTTCTCATCCCTCTAATCCTCTCTCGATCTACTAACTCGACCTCTCCTCTTTTCGAGTGGTTATCCGACTGCTCCTCCCCATCTAACCCCTCAAGGGGGCATCATATCACCATATTAATATCTTATCTTATTTTATTTGAACTGTCATTACTCCACAATAACACTTTAAAGAGGGGAAAATGTAGACATCTAAAATATCGACATGATTAATTACAATTAATTTGTCCCGCAACATCATTTAAATCCATATAATAATTAATCGCAAGATTAATTATTATTAATTTCATCATTTATTTAATCCCTTTATTCTAATTTATTTCGTCATTTAATATCCCATTTCATCATTTATCCCATTATCCATTATTTTATCCATTTTATCCTATATAATAATTAATCACAAGATTAATTATTATCATCCCCTTTTCTAATCTCATTTTATCATTTTAGGAATTTAATATTCCTACACCCACCTACCAACCTACTCTACACATCCCTACACCTAGATTTTCCATGTAACCTCACCCCTAATCATCATTAATTGACCTAATCTAATCACACCCTAACACCTCTAAATCTAGAGGCTTCTAAATCTAGAAGCCTCTCTAACCTTCTCCTTCCATTGAATTTTAATTCAATGGAATCTTCTTCCCTACATGGATTTTGAATTCAAATTCTAGAATCCTTCATTCTAGAGAGTTCCAATCCTCACATGCATTCTCCACCCTTGATCCAAATCCAACATGACTTCATCTTAGCCATTGAATCCTCCACCCACAAACTATAAATTGAACTCTCATCCTCCATGAGAGCTAGCTTGGGAAAAAGTCACAAATTCATATCAAATCTCTACCATTTTTATCACTCAATCAATCTATAATCCATTCTATCATCCACTCAATCATTCAATCAATCCATTCATCTACAATCAAACAATTATCATAAAGTCAAGGGGAGGCGCTGCCTAAGTGAATCCAAAAATTTGAAGTAATCAATCAACAATCCATAAATTAGGCAAATGAAAATGTAAATGGAACATGTACATCTGATCCATGTCGAGAAAGATAGTGTAAATGGATATCATGTACTACTAGGGTTTTTTGGGCAACGATGCCATAGGCAGAAGAAGTATAAGGAGGAATTATGTTG
This sequence comes from Taxus wallichiana var. yunnanensis, assembly GCA_018340775.1. Classification (NCBI taxonomy): domain Eukaryota; kingdom Viridiplantae; phylum Streptophyta; class Pinopsida; order Cupressales; family Taxaceae; genus Taxus; species Taxus wallichiana. The sequence goes on from CM031233.1 coordinate 114,599,046, forward strand.
TATCCTCCAACCTTTAACTACTTCTTTGAACATGTGTGAAGAGATATTTATACGTCCTAGTTTTTTGGGCGATCCGACGCCACTGGCCGAAGAAGTATAGGGAGGAATTCTGATGTATCCTCCAACCTTTAACTACTTCCTATAATGCTAAGGACTACCATGTCCTGTAAAATCCGTTTTGTATGGGGTTCAGAACTCGCTTCGTTTGAACCCACTCATTGATGTAGCCTACAATGCCAAGGGTAGAAAGTGCACTGAATTGAACTAGTGTAGAAGCACTTTGTAATATGTAAAAACACCAAATGTGCCCCTCTCTTTGGGGCGCATGCGAAATTGTTGATGGGAGAATGTAGCCCCAAAAGAGGACCAACTACATGTACCCTAAAACTCTACCCTGTGGGGGAAGGGAATGCACTTGGTAGAAACCAAGGTACACACAAATAAGAGGCTAGCCAAAGACAAGTGTTAGTACAAACAAGAATGCATGTATAAAGCAATGTGTAATCTATGCAAACAATGTAAAATCTACCAAACAAAGTAGTAATGTAAACACACAAGAAGACAAGTAAGCCACACAAAGTAGATGCAAACATGGGACATCACTCATGATGTCACAAGACATGTAAGACCATCATAGACGCAAACAAAAATATTTGTGCACAACAAACATAGGGCAAGGCCCACATACAAAAACAAAAATAATAGACAATGTAACAAACAAGTATGGAAGAAAATATCCTTGCATAACAAATATTACACATGAAGCACCCATTAGCATGTTAGAAAGATAATTATTATTTCAAAAGAATGTAGAACCAAGTAATGTAAAGTGCTAAGTACAAAATGAAACAATAACACTTGTGAGAGATGAATGTGGATGCCCCTAGCGACCAATGTAGGAAGGGTAGAAGGCAAGCATCCGTGTTGCATGTAAGAGACATGTATCTATGATCATAACTAGAAAAATACGTGAACGTACATGTGTGGATGATATAGATAAATGACATACAAGTAATTGAACTAGCATGTGTAATAAAGTAACCATGAACAAGCAAAAGTAAGCAAGAGTAAAAACAACCATAATATGCAGTATGTTGTGGATGGATGGAATGAAATGCAAGATGGATGGTAGGAGCCGCATGCCCCCATGTGAATGGAAATTTATGTAGTGAGGTTCATTTTGTTTCCCCCTCAATGATCAAGAATGAACCGTAAACGAGAGTGCATCATGGGAAACAAATAATAGATGTGTTGTGTCTAGCGCATTGTGATGAGTATGTATGCATAGTGATGATGATATGTAACATATAGAATATATGTGTGTGAAACTTATAGCCTAAGTGTATATCACAACAAAATGAATGTATGAGTGATGATTTAGCCCTAAAGTGTGTATCACTACAAGATGGAGAGAGGAAGTGACGATTTAGCCTATAACATGTGTCACTACAAGATGAATAGTAGGGAGTGGTGATGTAGCCTAAAGTGTATACCACTACAAGATGATAGAGTAAGTGACGATTTAGCCTATAACATGTGTCACTATCCTAGAAATGTCACATGATGAAAGGTCAAATGATAAACACGTGATGAATGTAAGGTCTATTTGATTTGTAAACCCTGTAGTCGAGTATGGACCAAGGAAATAAAGTGCGTCATAGGGTAGTGAGTGTGTTAGCATATGGATTTGCACGCATGCAAATGACATGCAACAGTGTGGGAATGAAGTCCCTCCTCAAGGAAGGTGAGGCTGCCTTTATTGAAAACCAAAATTGTATTTACATCTGTACATTCAAAATTGTATGTGGGGGGTGTTTTGGAACATAAATGGAAAGAAAAGTGAATGAGGGAGATGAAATGGGATGAAGGAAAGGAGTGGAATGGAATGAACTGAAAGAACATGCAAGAGTTAGGTAAAAATAGAGCCTAATATTGCATGAAGAAGAAAGGTGAATAACCAACACAAATAAAACGAAGTTTGAGTTAGCCAAACAAGAATGTGTAAAAGGGAACACACATGAGCAAGTAGATAATTAGAACTTGATCACTGGACTAGAACGACCGATTAATAACGTTGACAATAAGATCAAAGATAATATTTGCATGTAAGATTCAAACACCTAACATCTAATGAACATAAGAACATCAAATGTTACAAGAGACAATGAATGAGACACAAAGTTCGTATTTCATTAACTCCAAAATGTTTTCACAAAAGAACACAAAGTTTCTTCCTAAAACAAAGCTTGCACACAAAAGTATTTCTTCTCCTCTCTCAAAGTCACCTTTACAAATGAGCCCCTCACTTCCTTTTATAACCCAAAAGTTGGTTACAAAGTAGTTAGGGTTTTACATGATCATTAAATAAGGCACTTAAGTGACCTTTGAATTTTTCAACCAACTTTATTAAAGACAACCAAAAATAGAAATTACTTAAAATATCCATAGTTTCCCGAAAGCAAATAACAACACCTTTTAAAATATACAATAATAACCAGTGCCTTATCCATTGAAATGGGGTCCGCCTATCTCAAGCGTATGAGAAATGGACTCTCCCACTTCGTTAGATACCAAGAAAATTAACTCCCTGAACCGCCGGTGAAATTAGGATCTGCCGCTTTTTCTAGTTGAAAAGATCTAAACCTTCCCAAAGTTTCAAACATTTTTTCTTCTTCAGAGGTTCATTTGGTCAAAGAATAGCCTCACAAAATACCTGCAATTCAAGAATCCTACTTGGCATATCATTTAAATTAACAATTTTGGATTGAGCGTTCTCAAACAAGTTCTTTAATTTGATGCACCGCTCCATTGAAAGTGACGAGAAATTGTTGGTGGAGTGTACATGTCCTTAAACAATTGTAAAAATTGCTCTTCCACCTGCTCCGATGAACACCTTTGATTATGCTCATTTACGAGGTCAGTAAGGAATCTCAAACTATGAATTCTTGAATCAAGGAGAGTGAAGTGAAGGATTCATTGCACATGCTCTCATAATGGATCATAGAATCCTCGAGAAGCGTCTTCCTTGATTTGAGATGCAGACACCAAAGAAAACGTGTCCCTCGATGTTCAAATTCGAGAATTCCTTCAATGGCTAAAACTGAGGATTCCATACTTGTCATCTCCTGCAAACTGGGCAATATCTCATCCAAATTTGATATATTAGAAACAAAATTTTCTTTGAAAGAAAGAATTGGATCAAGATACACACTGACATCTTCATGAAGCTTAACCGCGGTCTTGATCATCTCTTGGCCTAAAACAAGAATCTCTGAAAGCCAAGTTTTAGTGACATGGCCTAATGTGTTTATTTCTTTTGACAAATTGAGAGTTTCTTCATCAGGGGCAGCCATTGCATCGTGCATCGGGAAAGTGGATGATACATGATTTATCAAATGTTGAACATATTCCACCAATTGATTCTTTTCGGCCTTGAGAAATGAGAGTTTCGAGGCTTATTTTCTCAAGTCTCTTTAGCACACTATCAATTGAATCTCAAGCCATCACCATGTCACTTTCTAATGTAGACCTCCCAAGTCCAAGTCTGGAAACTTCATAATCAATAGGTGTCATGGCATCACGCTCCTTATCAACTTGTGGGATGGTGAGATCTGCAAATCTATTTCCATCACTATCCACCATTATTCGAGAAAGCACCTTAGGCTTCTTTGGAATGACATCGTTTGAAAGTTTGAAAAGGGCATCAAAATCAATGTCAATTGCCTTGACAACCCTCTTCCTTTTCTTAACCTCATAATCAACCCAGGAAGGAGTATCATGCACTATTTTCGCATACAAAATCCTAGAGCTTAAATCAATATTCTCATTATTCTCGACATCATGAGATCCTACTTGAATCTTATCTACGACCTCGATTTGAGGAGAAACAACCTCAATATCCACCTCCTGATTATTTGGGAGATTTTGGGAAATCCCTTCATGAACTACATGCTCCGAAGTGTTTGATATTTGAATTACCTGCACCTGAGTGGACGCTTGTTCAAGCATGGCTGAGGATCATTTTCCATAAGCTTCTGAGCACTATTAACAATGTGGGTAGAAGAATATCTACTCAAGGTAGAAAATCCAGATACATGTTGTCTTCCTTCTTCGAGGTTAGGATCTTTAGATTTTTCTCCTCGTGACACGTTACTTGGCAAAGTGGATTTTGGAAACCACTCCTTTTTTGCTTGAAGGTATGATCGATGGTACAGAGGTTGATGAGAAGAGGCTTTGGTCGAATGGAGGCCTCCTCGTGTTGGAAATTTTTGTGATCCCAAGCATGATCTTGAATTGATCAGAATTTGGCAAGTTCTCTCAAAATCGTCATACCAAGATATGCTTCTTTCAAGAATTGGTTGATTCTTGCTATCAAGAGAAAATTCATCTCTTTTGGTCCAGTCGATTCGAGGCAATGGGGTAAAAGCAATTGCATCATATGAGGGATCAATGACATCTTCATCATCATTTATGAATGAATCAGGAGGGTTCTTGATGCGGAAGGCCTTGATCTGAGAAAGTGTTAGGTGAGAAAACTCTTGTCTTCTTACTTCATGTTCGTCCGAACAGGCAACCCAAAAATCTTCCATGGTAGGGTTATGTTGATACTTTTCTCCAAGAATATTTTGCATATATCCATTGATATCAAACTGGGCTCTCTTCACATATGGATGAATTGTGATGAGGGCGAACTCTTTTTCCATGAGTTGTGCACTGAAAAGATTTGGACATTGATATTCCCCAATTTGAATTGGGAAATGAATTCCTGAACAATGTTTGTCACTAAGAAGACAGTGAACTTGGAATAGTTGTCGCACAAGCTCCATTAATGCCCATCTGTCACTGACATACTTAGGAAGCTTCCATGGGGTACCAGAAAAGCCACTCATGGGAATGTAGTAAAATGATGAAAATTGAATAGTTCCCATGGGAAATGACACTCATGGCTTCTTTAGAAAATATTTCCTTAGTATTCCGATTCAGGTTCCGAATCACGCGGAAGGTGAATGCATCGTTGAGTCTTCTAAAATGGTGAGAGCTATTTTTAAAACTAAGTTGAGGGTAATAATGAAAAACACTATTTGACGGCCCCATGACTCCTCTTGTTTCAAGTCCCGAAAATAGCTTTCTTCTTACTACTGCATAAGTCAGATACGATGTCATGTAGAAGCATCCATCATCTTAACTTCTATCAATTATTTGTGAAGGGTGTTACTGATGATGGTGGCCCAATCCACAAACTCTTTCTTGGCAAGGATGATATAGATAAACTGATACATCCATGGGTGGAAAATCCTAGCAGAGGGTAAACCAAAAACTCGACTTAGGAGAGTAATCATGTCCCCGATTTCTTCCACGAACTCAACGCAAAGTACAGTTCTTTGGGAAACCTATCAATTCGAGGCCTCTTGGTCACTAACCAGTTGTTATTAACCATCTTACTCCATCTCAGGGGTTCTTCATCCCAAAATTCTTGTGCTAACTGACGAGTGATATCTACATTCTCAGGAAAGTCAGGTATGCCGAGCAATTCCTCAATGTGCTCTGGTGTGATTAAGAGGAAAGGCTCATGATTATCTTTAAAAATTCCTCATCTCTCAGGATCATAGTGCTTAGCATAAGTGATAACCAACTCTGGACACTACACCGAGATAGGAAATGCTACTGCTTGAGGTAGACCACTATGGTAAATCCTATCCGAGAATATGGTTTTGCCTTCAATTTTCCACCTATTCTCAATCATTGTTGCACATTGATGTGACCTGATTTCAGACGTTGATATTGTCATATGCTGACTTAATGGAATTGGGAGGGATGATTCCTTAGAATTCATACTTGAGCATGGACTTGTTCGATTTCTCCACTGGCTTCCTCGATCTTCTGCAGATTTGTTAGATTTTTCGGCCATTATGAATTTCACAGAAGAATGACTCGGGCATACAAAACAATGCAAGTGGGGTCGGGTCTCGCCTCTGAAACCCCCATCGTGCAATAAAAATATGACTCACTTTAATTTTATTATTATTATTATTATTTTAAAAATAATAATAATAATAATAAATAGTCCTGGTTACATTTTTTTAAATACACACACCGAGACTCGGTTTGAATTCCGACTTGGGTGACAACGTATTTTTTTTTTAAATAAACGAAATCACCCGATTTCGATATCTCGATTTTTATTTAATTTTCCGAGCCAATTCTTCCTCGTATGTGTGAAAATTACCTGATTTAAATAGCCGTGTACTTTGAGATTCACTTCTTCCTTGCAATCTTTGATCGATGCATGATTGAAACTTGCTTAATTCTTCTACAATTGTGTGGATTCTTCTTGACTATTTTGGAGATTGTTGTGATTGTCTTTGTTGAAAATTTTCCTCCTACAGCCGTGCGTGAGCAATGTTTGGATAGCTTCGCGGTATTTCTTTCTTGTCTCTTGCGTGACCTGCCTAGGCAAATGCATGGATATGTGCTTTAGGCGTGAAAATGTGTAGACTATTTTCCTCTGTAATTTCTTTCACAACTTGCGTGGGAAAATTGCTTTTGTTAATGTGCACTGCTTTTCTCCAATGCATGGCCTATAATTTGTTTTGTTCTTATGACTACCTGTGCATGCGTGGAGACCTTATGTTGGTTGGGCATGGAATTTATTTGCCTTTGGGTTTCGTGAATCTCCTTGGGCCGAGCGTGGAATCTTCTTTTCTCCCCCACATGGTCTTTCTTTGTCTTTGCTAACTTTGGCCTGTGTGGATTCATGGCCTTCTACTAATGTGTGGATTTCTCCTTATCTTGTAACTGTTGTTCCTTGTCTTCTACTACATTTTGGACTCTGTGGGGGCTATATTGCCTTGACCAATGTGTGGCCTCTACCTCCTCTTCACCAGATAGTTGGGTGTGGATTTTATCATGTTAAAACATGTGCTGAATCTAGCTATTTCCTGACCGAGTGGGTTGTTGCGTGGAGAAACCTTGTTGAATGCTTTGGTTTTCCTTTTGAAAAAGGCGTGGTATTCTTTGTCTTCTTTTATATTTTATACTGTCCTCTCCTTTAAAACCTGCGCAGATCTTTATCTCCCCCACGTGGCCTGTTGGCTTTTAGCATGCGCGGAAAATGATGTTTATTTCTTTTCTTTAAAACCTGTTGTTTCTTTTGTGCTATTTTTGGACTGCCTTGACTATGTATGCGTGAAAATTCCTTTTGTTTTAGCTTTGGATTGTCCTTCAAACCGTGCTTGAAACTCCTTCTCTCCCCATGTGGAAACTTTAGTTGGCCGATGTATTTCCTTGGGCTAGGCGTTGGATTTTCTCAATGCATTAAAAACTTCAATTCTTCCAAAACAATGTCTTTGTAAATTCCTTTTATGGCTGTGTGGTATTTTTCTTTTAAAACCTGTAACTTGGATATTCTCTTTGTGAATGTGTGATGATTCATTGAGGGATGTGATAAAATATTACTCTTTTCCTTCAAAAGAAATAAGAAGCAATCGGAAAGCTTCGCACGACTCTTTCCAATGAGTCCGATAGAGGATTTTATGAAGGCTAAACCAACTTCCCTTCTTCCCGGGTAGTGGAATTAATTGCCAGGGGGAATGGGGAAAGCGGCACCAATTGCCAACGGGAATGGCAAAGTGGGCTGGCAATCTCCGTTCAATTTCCCCATGTGGGAAATTGGGAGATTTCTTGCCCGTTTGCCAATCCATTGATTTGGCAATTGGTGGAGAAAATCCCACAAGCAGGAAATTAAAATAAATTTGCCAAGAAAGGGGAAATCCGGGTTGGGAAGCCAATTTGGCATTCCCGAATTGGAAGCACAAGCTTACTTCCCCGGCAATAAAATAAAAATTTGTCGAATGACTTTTAATAATTATTATATTAATAGTTATTTAATTAAAAACCCCAAATTTAATAAAAATTGATTTTATCAAATAAAGGATAATAAATTAATTAAATATTAATTAATTAATTATTAATGCATTTTAAGACCTAGCGGGAGGAGTTCTCGCCCGAAATGGACGAAACGAAGACCGGAACGATCACAAAAATGAGACGATCGCGATGAGAGCGATGAATCACGCAAAGTAACATTTTTGAAAAATTTCAAAATTTCCATTTTTTTATATTAATTTTGTGAAGTCAAAATTATACGACATGAGAGTGATAAGAAGATGATGTAATATGTAATGAAGATGATAACCAACCATGTGATGTACATGTAGTGTATAGTATTGAATTTAATGTGTGTAGTGTGCCTAATATTGTATTGTATGTAGGATGCAATGCTAGATGAGTATGATGAAGACTAGTATGATGTATAGATATGCAAAAATTGAAATGATATGGACTAAATGTAGAATGTATGATGCAAGACATGAAACACGATGTGTGGTGTCTATAGTGTAGTGTGTGGGGTTCATGTGTAGTAAGCCCTTAATAGTCAAGTGTGAACCAAAGCACAAGAGTGTGTCATCGGGTAATGTCGATGCTAAAATGTATGATGAGTATACCTATGTTATAAGGTTGATGCATAAAAATGTAGATATGAGAGATGCACTTATGCTAATACAATGGGGGTGTTATATTTTATTCCCCCTAAGTGTCTACATATGAATGAACTATCCAAAGACAAAGTGAAGGATGAAGTTTCTTCATTCAATGCATGTGACGGTGAAATCATATGACAATGGTCTAATAATGGTGGTATGGTAGACAAATGATGTGTTGGTGATGTGAAGGATGAATATATGATGAATTTCATGGTGTAGAGAAATGTGTTGGTGATGGAGATGTATGTGATGTGAAGTGCGAAGGTGATGGACACCCACATGGAATAAAATAAGGTGGTGATATGTGTTAAGATGCAATAATTGTCCTAGGAGTGGGTTTATACCTATGCACATGACTAGCAGAGCAAAGGAGGTCATGTAGATAATGCATGAGTAGGTGAACTAGGAGTAGATTGTGCTTTAAGTAACATAGAGTGTGATGCGCTAGATGAAGTAGATGATGTACTAGAGGAGATGACGACCATGGAGCAAATGGAGGGACACCATCAATAGAAATGACCTGATTGTTGTGAATAAATTTAAGTCGCAAATGATTCATAGAAATGATAGATTGAGAGCGATGAATCCAATTAAGACCAAGAAGCATGTCACATCCATCAACTGTGTTTCCAATGAGGAAAGGCACAAACAGAGTAAGAGGACCAACCATAACATGTAGCTTAACAACACCAAAGGGTTTGTTGAAAGGGTACTCAATTTATGATTGAGGATAGCGATAGCCTTGAGAAGTGAAATAGAGCATGTAATAATGGACCATGATGGGTAAACCTTAGTGTTGTTAATATAGGTCAAACCAATAGATGCACTAATATGTAAATGATTGGAAGTAAAATTCACATGATAATCATGATCGGAGAAGAAAATTATTGGTGGTGAAGCGTCAGTACTTGCAACTAATAAATCCAAAGCTCTTGATCCAGGAGGAGGTACTGCATGATATGTATGATTGGTAGAAGAGTCGGATGACTTCTTGTCATTTTGTTGAATTTTTTTATTAAAGCGCTTGAGTTTACCCTTGTTGTTGGTCGGGGAAGAGTTAGTAGACTCTGGAAACTCTAGTTTGTTGTCATCAATTAGATCTTGGATTATTGTACAAAGTTTGAAACATCTATTTGTAGAATGTCCCATGCATCGATGATAATCACAATGAAATTTCTCATTGTAGTTCCTACCTTTTTGGTCATGATGGGTCTAACTCGAGTGGTGGGGGAAGGGTAATAATATTGCTCTCGAGAATTTATTTCAATATGATATGTGGAGCCATTAGAAAGTTACTAAATATGCACCAAGGTTTTTGTGACTGAACCTCTTTAGTAGGAGTGACTATGTTGATGATTTTAGCGTTAGTTGGCTTAGTGGAAGATGGTTTGAATGGCATCTTGTTTGGAAAACGAGTGGAGGACAAAGCTTGTTCCTGATACTTAAGCTTGCCTATGGATAGGAGTTTGGTCTCACGAAGCTTAAGAGTATGAAAAGTTGATCAAATGAAGGAGAGGTTTCAAAAATAACACTCTCTTGGAGAGGCGGTAAAAGAATCTGAATGAACAAGTCATGAAGCTCAAAGTCTACAAGCACATTTCTCATATTAGTGATATTTTTCTTATACCTCAAAATGTAGTTAGTGAGGTGTTCATTTGATCCCTGTTTAAGTTGTGCTAGTTGAGCGTAAGAGATCTTAGAGCTGATATTGATGGAGAAATGAGTAAGAAAGGCATTAGATAGATGCGTGAATGAAGTTACCGAGTGAACAGGTAGGTCATAAAACAAACACATCACATAATCATGGAGACTACGAGGAAATATTTTAGCTAAAAAAATGATCATCAACGAAATCAAGACAAGTGACATGAAATGCTCTAAGATGTTTATGTGGTCACCATTCCCATTAAAAATGGGAAGCTTAGGGGTGAAAAATCTAGGAGGAAGTGGATAAGTAGAGATGGAAAGTGCGAATGGAGTATGAAATAATAAGGTAGAATCTAAAGACAACGATGCATGCAAAGTGCCTGTTATAACTTACGAATTTGAGCTTGAAGGTCATGATAAAGAGAAGTTAAGTCTTGATTGCCAATGGATGAAACTTGTCATATATGAGAAACTAAGGGTGGCATAAAATGATTGGTAGGAGTATTAATTGAAATAGGAACAATAGAGATAGGTGGAAGAGTGGAAGTGAGTGGTTGAGTGGCAACAAAGGTTGGTATAGCCACAAAAGTGTTGAGTTCCACCAAATTGGTAGCTTCCTCACAAGCCACATGTAAAAGTAAGTCTAGATCTTGAGGGTGCTCAACAATATGATCATTAATGGCCTTAAGATGTTATTTAGTAAAATCAATATGAGAGTGAGCCATGGCGAAAGGATAATAAACCCTAGAATGATAAGGTATGAATGAAGATCCTATAACCGTGGTGATCGGGTTCACCAAAATGATTAACTATTTTTTTGGGATAATAGTAGTTAATCTAAGCTAGAACAACATGTAAATACAATAAATGACTATGGAAAATGACACAAGAAAACTAAACTAATGAAAATCAAAACCCTAATAAGCAAGAAGAGTAAGGAAGTGACTCGGCTAATTAGAGGAGCTCGATGTAGTATGTCACAAAAATGACCGAGAAATAAAAAGGAGAGAACGATGTGTAGAGACCCCGTAAAGGATGAATCATAGCTATTCGTGTGGATTAGAGCACCAGAGAGGGACTAGGGCACATGTGGGTACCCTGGTCTCGAGAATGGGTGCCCCTGGTCTATGTCAAAGGTCCGGAACTAAGTTTCATTGGTCTGTAAGTGATCTAAAACATTCATTTTCTCGTTGCATCAAAGTTTGCCGCACTACTTCATATTTCACTAATAATCCAAGATGAATAGAAGACCTGTAAAATACCAAAAGAAGTATCAAAACCATAAAAAGAATGCATATGAATAGGTCAAACTGACCTCAGTTGCCACAATAGTGGGTTTAATAACTGATCATTGCACTACATTTCATACCCAAATGTAGTTTTGGTGTGTGTGTGAAACATGTTCCCTATATGCTCTTGCGATAGTCATACTTTGTGAAGTAAGTAAGCAATAACTAAATGTAAAAATGTAGTAGAATGGTGGATGGAATAGAATAGAATCCCCTCCTTTGTTTGTGTGATGTAGATTAACCAGCCTTGTTCCTTGGGATGGAGCTAAGTGAATGCAAATGATCTCTAAATGCCTTTGATAGATGCAACCTAGGTGGATGATAGTAGTGACTAGTGCTTGGTCCCTCATTATGGTCTCATAACTTTATATTTATAGGTTTCTCTTGATCTAATTTTGTAATAAACCCTGAAATGTTTGACCACCAAAAATATAAGAAGCTAAAACAACTAAAAAGTGCCCAAAAAGTGGCAGGAAAGTTCAAAAAGGCTCATGGTGCCCATGGGCGCTCAAGATTAGCTTGGGCGCCCAACCAAAGTTAAAACAACATGAAATAATGAAAGATGACTCGGGCATGTAGGTGGAAGAGATTGGGAATGATGAAATAAAACAAATTAAGATGGCCAAAAGATGGGGGTTAATTAGTACTTTCTTGACTCAAAAACCATATGAATAGTAGTATGAGATAGAGACAAAATAATGTCTAAAGTGTGTGATTTTGTGACTAAAAAAATCAGAAACAAACAAAGAACTAAAGAGATATCTAATAAATCTTCAAATTTCTCTAAGCTCCAATGAAAACATGCAAGGGGTGCCAAGATGAATTCCAACTAATGACAAAATTCCAAGGATGAGGAAGAATACAACAACCACACAAGGATACTAGAAATTTCAAAGTTTCAACCTTGAGAAAGGAGAGGTTAATGTGGTTATATATAGTTGATAAGCGACTCGCATGAGTCACCAACAACAAGAACTAACAAAGGTGAGTGATGGAGAAGATGTGGATTTCGATGCAAAAGAGGCTAAAAATGGGTAAGTTGGCAAGATTTGACCATTTCTAGTTAAATTAATGAGGCGTGGGGGAATAAAGGAGGTGAAATGATGAGGGAAAATTAATGAAGGTAGTGGGGAACCTAGGGGTCATAAATGGAGCCATTTATGGGTAGAATCCTATGATATATTAGAGTAAATGAATTAAAATTAGGGGAATAAATAATAATAATGTTGGGATGGGATTATGGCTAAAATAATAAATAATAATAATGAAATAGGTATTAAAAGTGGGAAAAAGGGGAATTATTTAAAATTGGTGGAAAATATGAACAATAGGTGGGATGTGGAGGGAATAATATTTTAGGAGGGAAAGTGGATATTCAAAATAAGAAGGGTAGGATGAACGCTACTGGGTTAAGACAAGGGGAAAATGTGAGGTGAGGGTATAAGGGGTACCGAAAATGAGTGTCTACATTTGCCCCTTTTTGTTGATCGGTTTGCGTTAAAGTGAACCGTGAGATAAAAACTAGAAGTGATGAAAGGTGATGGTTGAGGTGCCCCCTCAAAATAGGGATTGACAACATGGAGGGGGTGTATTAAGAGTTTGAAAGAGATAGATGGAGAAAGGGAGGGTAAAAAGGAGGAAGGGCGGAGAAAGAGAAAGATTCCCAAGTGAAGAGAGGTGACCATCGATAGGAAAAAATGTAAAATAAAAGTAAAAGTATGTCGCTTAGCTTGGAAAAATAGTGGTAGGGAAAAAGCATAACTCATGCGGGAGGAAACATGAATGGCCTACGGACCTCGTGATTTGGCAAGGATCACTGCGAGATGTAGAATCCAATGGGAATCCACTTAGATGGATGCGCAGAGGCCATGGGACCAATAGGTCAAAGGAAAACATCAAGAGTATGCATAATAAAATGCGAGGATGGTCATACAAGATGGTCAGGCAACATGTGTGCAATGATTTATTTAAATTAATGCTAATGCAAGTAAATACTAACACCTAGTAGCCTTAATTAGCAAAATTAAACAAAATACAAAGCACCATCAAGATGAGAATTAAGCAAGGTTAGACACTAAATAAAACTTTGACAATTAACATGCTAAGTGTCTAAATCCTCTATTCTCTTTAATTAACAACAAATAAATGAACCTATGTAAGCTCCATGATAATCAAATAGGTTGCTCTTGATATTCCAAGAACCTAGGAATGAGGGCTTATCAAAGTTGGGCTACAAAACCCTTTTGACACCTCCCATATGACCTAGTACTTAGGAAAGAGGCTTAACTCTCCAAGATGATGAACTCTCAAGAAAACAAAGGCAAGATTTTAGTCTATTTTGCTATATGCTTAGCTTTTATCTTCTCAAGAAGTTTAGGTGTAGGTATAAAGGTAGAAGGAGGGCTCTTTATATAGCCCAATGGATAAAGGAAAACGTCATCCCTTTCGTATGTGGGATAAAGGTAAAACATTATTAGGAATGGATAAGGTTGCTTTATAAAAGGTAACCTTACTTTAGAAGGGTTTAATTTATACTTAGCAAGTCATGGGAGTTGGGGTGCTTTAATTAATCAAAGGTGATTAATTAATAGATGGATGTAAGCTTATAGAAGCTAATTAGAGGAATATTAGTACGATTTAGGCTATTAAAAGGGGATTAAATCAATTAAATATTGATTTATTGGTTAAATGAAAGGGAAAGCTAATTAATTGATAATAATTAATTAGTCTAGATAGAAGGGGTGATTAATTAACGGAAGGTCGTTAATTAGGGTGTTTGTTGGATAGGTGACTTAATTAATTAGCTTATTGTAATTAATCAATGGTGACAAGAAAGAATATGAGCACCTTTAACGGTATGTCGTTAATTGGCAAGAACAGAGATAATTAGCGTAATTTAAGCATTTAAATTGCTCGGGCGTAATTATGGGTGTCTATATTTTCCCCTCTTTGGGGTGGCGAGGTGACACCACTTCAAAGATAGTAGACGAATAAAATTTTGAAGGGATAGAAGAAAAATTAGTATAAGTGGGAGATGCCCCCTCGAGTGTCGATGGGGTGATGAAGGAAGGCTATCGATGATCGAAAAAGGTGAGAAATAGATAGTAAGAATGGGTAGGGTAGATTACCCAAGGTGAGACTAAGAGTAGGGGTGAGAGGAAAGTGATGCAAAAGAAATATGGAGGAGTGGAGAGAAGAGCTTAGCCACTAGCCGTTATGTATGAAACAATTTTGATGTCATCATATTACCATAAGAGCTACGTCATCGGTCCTTATTAGAAATGTAAGCATATGACAAAAATAGAATGACATGAAAAGCCATACTACAAACAATTATCCATTATCAAAACACCAACTCCAAGCAACATACAAAATGCAATGCAATACGAGAAGGAAACAAGCTCATTTAACAGTGGAAAACAAGTACGAATGCACATATCAACCCAACAACGGGCCAAGATAATTGTACAAATTTTTCTTATCAAGTCAAGAGATCCACATGTTTGTGATTGATGACAAGGGTTAAAAATGATGCCCCAAGCAAGGATACATGCAAGGGGAAATGATCATGGACACCGAGTCCAAGTAGAAAGTGTTGGTGCAACGAAACATTACCAAGCAACAAGGTGTGCCCCAGTAGTACGCACGAAGCAAAGTAGCTAGCTCCGTGAATGGTTGTGAATACGAGAAATGTCGGGAGAGAATATGTTGTCCTTGAGATAGGTAAAGATGGGTTCATACCATGGTGAATGGGGACCAACAACATCACAAGCCGACAAGATTCTAGCATGTCATACATAGGGATGGTTAAATTTTCCACAAAGAATGGCATGTCATTATTTTCTGGCGGAATACGAAGCATAGAACCCACTGTTGTCATAAAGATTCGTGCAGATCTGCTTTTTGTACTCTCTAATTTGTTCAAACATGATGCACACAAAGTATTCTTTCGAGTTTTGACCAACTTCTTATAAGGTATGATTTTTCCATCCTTAACCTTGTATTCATCATTAACCTACTTGATAATTAACCGAGAATCACCCAAAACCTTGACATGGTGGATGTGACATTTGATAGCGAGATTCATCCTGTAATAAGTGCTTCATACTGTAATATTATTTGTGCAAGGAAAACCCAAACGAAAAGCTTGTGGTATAGGGTCGTCAGAAGGACTAATGAGGACCACACCTGCACCTGAACCATGGAAAGTAAAGGACCCGTCAAAGTGTATCTGCCACATGACAGATTATTCAATGTACAGTAAAGATGCATTTGGCAGATCTAGAGTCAAAGGTCAAGTGCCTTGAAAATGTGCTTATGCTAATTGATATGTGAGCACTTGTCTCTTAACCGACTTCTAATGTACAAACTTTATGTAAAATTAACTTAGTAGAATGATCCAATTAGCCATTCTACTTGTGAGGGTGGGTTTAGACAACAAGTACTTAAGCAGGTCAACCTTGGAGATAAGCTTGGTTTTAGTATTCAATAGATAATGGAAAAGTTTTTGAAAAGTAAAAACAACAGCCCAAAAAGCTTTTTAATTTGGGGGCAATTAAGCTCATAAGCAATGAGAGTGTGACTGAGATAATACACCACTTTTTCTTTGTGACTAAGGTCATATTAAAGGCAGTAGCACACTAATAGAAAAAATTGCATAGCAGAGATATAAAAAAGAGTGGTTCTCCAGAGTTGGAGGCATGAGGACAGTGGATTAGCCAAGTATTGCTTAAGAAAGGAAAAGGCTTGTTATTGCTCTAGTCCCCAGATGAAGGTGACATCCTTTTTAAGTAGGTGGGTGAACGAATGGCACTTATCAGCAAGCTAGGAGATGAAGCGGTGAATAGCCTATATTTTTCCCTACAAGCTACGTAATTGCTTAATGTTCTTAGGGGGAGGCATTTCAGTAATGGCAGACACTTTAGCAGGATCTACTTCAATTCCCCTTCTTGATACTATGAAACCCAATAACTTTCCTAATAACACACCGAATACATACTTCTTAGGATTCAAACTGCGACCTTATACTCTTGTAGGCGCTCAAAGATACACCGTAAAATAACAAGGTGATCCTCTCTTGTCTTAGATTTTCCGAGGATGTCATCTACATAGTCCTCCATGATATCATGAATCATATCATGAAAAATTACTGTCATGGCCCCTGATAAGTAGCTCCTACATTTTTAAGGCCGAATGACATTACTTGATAACAAAAGGTACCCCAAGGAGTCGTGAAAGCCATTTTATGTTGATCTTCATCTGCAATCTTGATTTGGTTATACCCGGAAAATCCATCCATAAGAGATAGCATCGCATATCCTACTATGGAATCCATAATCATATCAATGTTCGGTAGTGGAAAATCATCCTTAGGACAAGCTTTATTAATATCTTTGAAACCGTGCAAATTCGGATGCCAACAGGATTTTTCCGGATAGGACAATATCGAGATCCATTCAGAATAATCAATGGGCCGAATGAATCCGGTTGCAAGTAATATCTCCAATTCTTCTTTAACCAATAGGGCCACCCTTGGGTGCATCTTCAGAGCTTCTACTGATAGGCTTGGCATCTGCATGCACAACCGGGTCAGTGCACAACCAAAGTTGGATCTAAGCATGGCATGTCTTTATAGGACCATGCAAATACATCTATAAACTCTTGTAGTAGCATGGTGAACATTTTCTGTTCTCTAGCCGAGAGTGAAGCTCCTAATTTTACTATATTTGGATCCTCGTCTGTACCAATATTCACATCAATAGTCTCCTCTATAAGCAATTTTGACAAGTCCTCCATATGCGTAAGATCGGGAGGAAGGTTGAGATCTTCGCCCAAGGATGTCTCTGCAAGATTTTCATCCTCGCATGGTCACTTTTATTGTCCATTGATTTTTGCCCCGTTTATCATCGGTGCCTCAAAGAGGTTTTCACTATGTGACTTGGACTTTGATTTTTGCCGAGGCTTTACGTTAGAACTTTCCCTCACTTTTTCTTAAGTTTTGCTGACCACAAAGCTCAGCCTCCTCACCGAAGTAGGCATAGGTATCCAAGTCAATAAAGAAACCCTTTTGTGGTCTCCAATGGGAATTGTATCCCTAATGCCCATGAATTCTCGTGCGATAACTTCATCATTCTCAAATAGATCTAATGACATATGACATTGTTGGTTCCTTTCAACGAGGGAAGGGTAGACAAGGTCAAGGGTAGGTTCTCAGATTGGTTATGGTTAGGACAACACTATTCATGAATAGGTTCGTGGAGGCAAGATCCTCATATTGGCTATAATGAGAATCAGATTATCATGTCAGATAGTCGAGCTATCCTCACGCCTCGAAACAAGTAGCATCTTGATCATTAGGATGTGCTCCATAAGGGTGAATCCCAATGCCGTATCTTTTTTTTTTAAAATGAGGAGGGGCACCTGGTTCTCTCTATCCTTGCTCATTTATTCCACATCCTAGGCCCTTGTAACCCATGGAGTACATCATTTTACTCGATTTCTCGTATTGGGGTTTGATAACAGTTGGCTTAGTATCTTCTCGGGACCCAAAGTTATAGGTGGATCCAACAATTTTTCTTAGCCAACAGCTTGCAGTAAGAATGACCCAATAGTGTGTTCATTTTTAGGTCTTCTGAAGCGATAGTTGGGTCGACCTCTAGTCTTGGGTGACAATGAGAGGTCTGAAACCAAGAGGGCTTATTGTACATTATATTCTCCACAACCATATTCAAGGATTTTCATTTCCCATGAATCAAAGGGAGAGGTTGATGTAGACACACCACAGGCACAAGAACCGAGAGAGTCTCGAGTCTATCTCGTGATTTCATGGCTTTAAATTGGATAAGAACAACTATATCGGTGGAGGGACATGCATATGTGCCCTTACGTGCAAAACTATTGAGAGCTCTGCAGTGAGCAAAGGGCTCTGAATCTCCTTATATAGTAATGGTGTTTCCCTCATGCTTCAATTTAATACACTGATGAAACATCGATGGCACAACCTACATGGCATGAATCCATGGTCAGCCTAGAAGCATATTATACGGAAGTTCCAAGTCTAAGACATGGAACTTTGTTTGATGGCAAGTGGGACCCACCTCCATGGGCAACGTGGTTGTGCTGCTGACTCCCTTTCCACGTTGTCATAAGCGGTGATTGTGATGATATTTAACTCAAGGTCTGCTTCAATATGTCCTAGTTGCTTAACTAACTTTAGCGTGCATATGTTTAACCCTGATCCGTTGTCCACAAGCACTCTTTGATCTTCCTATGGGTAACGACTACCTCAATGTACAAAGGAAGATTGTGTGTTGGATTTTTAATAGGGATTTTGTATGATTGAAGGCAATATGTTCATTTGGTATGATGTTTGCTATTGCGGCTTAAAGATGTGTAGGATCTACCTCTAATGGCACACCTGACCCTTAAGGGTTTGGTATAGAATGTCTTTGTGCATATTTGGATATCTTAAGAAGATCTAAGATCAAAATATTAATAGACGTCTTCTCAAGTTGTTTTAAGAGGTTGTACTTACCATTTTGTGGGGTTGATGGAGAAGGTTCCGGAATCATGAGGTGGGCACGCCTTGTTACCACGGCACAATCCTTTCCCTTGATTCGTATGGTGTTGACATGGTCAGTAGGAGAGCGAATACATCCAATAAGCGAATCATAATGATTGTTGTCTTTCTTGGTGTATAAGTAATTCGTTGCTTTATAACCTTGGGATGACTCTCCCGATCCGGCTTTGACTTTTCTGATTTATCATGTTTGGGGAATGGCTCTTTATATATCCCCATTTTTTCGTTGGGTGTCTGGGTTTTCTCAGGGTTTTCCACCTCTATCTCCCCATTGTCGATGAGGTCTTGGATATAATGGTGAAGTCGCAAACATTTGTCTGTCTTATGTCCTTTGACACGATGCATTTCACAATATTCATGCTCCTTGTACCATGACGGTTTTGGAGCATTGTCATCAAATGGTTACATCGTAGGATATGTCACCATGTGGGCCGCATCCAACTGATTTTAATATAACCGACAAAGGTTCATTGAGGGGGTGAACATTCTTCACTTGGGTGGTGGTTGAATGGGTCCTTTGGTCAGTTTAAAAGGTTGACCAGTTTGAACCACTTGTACATGCTTTGAATCAATGATCCCATCCCCTACCCACATTTTTGTTGTTAAATATCTTTGGTTTCTTCATGAGTTTAACATTTTGATTATCCCTAGATTGGGATTTGAGAGTTCCTTTAGCAATGATAGCTTTCTCTATTTGAACCCCTTTTTCAATGACCTCCTCAAAAGTGCAAACACAATGTATATGGAGGTGGAGAGCTATGTCCGGGTTTAGGTTGGGGACAAAAATACTTACCACCATTTTTCAGAAAAGCGCAAGGAAGCGACTAGCTATCCCTCTCCACCATTGGAGGAAGTTCGTGAAAGTCTCATTAGGGCATTGTTTGGTGCCACATAAATATGCCATGGTGACATCACTCTCTATGTTGTATGAGAAGTGACGCACAAACCTTTCTGCCAATTCTGGCCAAGTGAAAATTGATCCCCGAGGTAAACGTGTAAACCACTCCTAGAGCTTGACCTCCTAGACTCTTAGGAAAGATTCATATGAGATAATTATCACTATAAGACACCTCTTGACACGACATATATAAATCTTTGACATGATCCCGTGGATCTCCTTTCCCTTTATATTTGTCGAATTTTGGCATGTCGAATTTCTTAGGAAAGGGTTGAAGGGTCATAGTCTTGTCAAAAGGATAGGGGCATAATTATTCGTATTGATACTTTCTAATGCTCCCCATATTTCTCTCTTGTAGGTTTGTGAGCGTTGCTTTCATAGACTGTACCTCTTATGCGGGCAATTGTTCCTTAGTGGGAGAAGCGGGATATATACTCAATGATAATCCGCATTATCTTCTCCTTGGTTTTTTCTATGGAGTTACGTATGATGGAAAAGTGACAAGCGGGCATGGGAATCTACAAGTAACTCTTCCTCGCACCCGACCTCCCAAGGTCGTGTCGAGACAAATGGTGGGGATGGAATATACGCGGGTACAGGAAAACTAGTTAGGTAATCTTATATCTTCAACACGCACTAGGGGAACTCGCGAATCTAACAAAGAAGGCCCTCCTAACTCGAAATGGCATGATAGATCGGTCGGCAAGGATGACTGCTCGAAGGCTCCAATCAATATCGAGCTCTGGCATGATCCGATCTATAGGTTGTGGGATACATGGAAAATGACCTGGGATGGTTTCGTGTATGTCTCCAGATAGGGTCATATGATGGATGATGGATATATAGCGGATTCTATGGTCGATTCTTTGGTCTAGTCCAGAAATCTTTAGCTTTGTTAGCTGCTATGTCTAACAAGGATAACTGTGTGATGATGATAGGTGGAAGTGGAGTAGATCTGAATACTAATGTGCGTAAGCCAGCATCTATGTCTGATTCACCTATGGATTCGTTGGGTTGTGGGATTTATGGGTCACAACCATAGATTCGTGGTTGTTGTGGACCTACTATGGTCATGTGCGGAATCAGTCCCTAATCCCTAGTATCCAATAGTCGTATGCCTTTTCGGCCTCTACGTTCAGAATTAACAATTGTGTAATCTTTTCTGAGTATCTTACAGGCGTTCTTGCAACCTGAATTCTTAGACTAGTATCTATGTCTGTGAGAGTATCTCCTGTGTCTGGCTATGGGACCAAAGGATCATAGCCGAACGTTTGTTCTCTTTCAAGCCCTTCTACAGTCATGTAGATATTTGTCTAGGGTAATCTATAATTTGGCTGGTTTGACCAAAATGTGTGTGCTTGGTCGTCTTCTATATTTAACCCTCTTAACTGTGAGCTGATCTGTTGTAAGTCTGTTGTTGTTTGGAAGACTTGGATTCTAAGGTTCTGATCTATATCAATTATTGCCGTAATAAGATTGGGTTGAGGTACGATTGGCTCGAATACATATTCTCTGGGCTCCCTAGGTCCCGTGATTGTCATACAAAAGGAAATGATATAAAGCTAACTAATGACAAAATAAATTAACTATGCAAGATATATCTACGTATATTCCTAAGTTTGATATTTATTGATAAACTATTGAACATGATTTTAAAGAGCAATTATCTAATATATCTAAAATTGACAACTAAACTAATAATACATTAAAACAAACAAAGCAACCGAGTATAGCTACTTGTCTGTGCAATTTGTAGATCTATTCTAAATAACCTGATAATTGATCTACTCTATTTGAAAGACTCTCGATCCTACCTCAGAAGTGAGGAGTGAATCATAGTTTCTCAGAAACTATCAATCCCCACAGCTTCCCTGGCAATATCGAAAGTAAAATTAACTAAAATAAAGTGATTGGCTACTCTATTTGATATGCTTTAACTAGAACTTTGAAAGCTAGAACCTGGATTCTGCAGAACAGTGGCGAATCCGATGGTGTGTGACCTTGTCCCCTCAGTGTGATCTCCTCGTTCCTTCGTGCTCACGTGGATCCAGAAAAGTGTGTAATGCTAGCATCAACAAAAGTAGATATTGGAACAAAGGTAGCTTAGGATGTAGACTGAATATAATGCGAGTAGGAGAGGGATAGCACAAGAGTACAGAGCTTGGCTTATGCAATTCCTAGTGGGATTTATTATGAGTCATGCAACATAAAACGCCCGCAACCGAAACTATCCTATTTGATGAACAAAACCTGCAACTTTAATGGCTTCCTATTGAAATCAAACTATCCTACTCTAATTGATTTGGATGAAATGACAACAACACTTTGCACAAGGAGAATATGTGGCTTTCTGATAGCTAAACAATGCTAACTATGCATCTAACAAATGAAACTATGAATCCTAAACAAAATTGAAAGGCTAAACTATTGAAATGAGAAATTCAGAGGCAAATTTGAGGGGCCATTTTCTTGAGCACAAGCTAGCTATTTATAGAATTTCCATTACCCAAAGGTAAAAACCAAATTGATCTCTTAAACCATAAACAATGCCAAAACACTATTCCAGGGAACTAGAATCATAAATGCAAGCCAAAGGCGGTGAAAAAGCTGGTAAATGTTGAAATTTACGTGAGTCGCATTAAAAGATCATTCTGGAAAATGCGTGAAGGACCGCCGCCCTACTCAGGTGGCAAGGGGAAGTTACAGGATCGCCAGACGGGCGGCCGCGAGACACGAGACCGGTAGGGCGGTGGTTTCGATCACTGAAGACCAAAACATAAAGAAAAGGAGGGGAGAAGAGAAAAAGAAAAGCATGCAGGGGCTAAGTGGGGCATGCGGGATGTTAACGCATACTTGGAGAGATTTTCTAGATCCCGAACACCTTGCGAGGAGACCTGTATCATCATTGGGGCACGTGTTATGTTGTTTCAGTGGTGCAGTACCCTACAATTTTGGGTACGTACATATTGCCCCCTCGGAGAATCATTTTAGCCATGAAGAGGCGTAAAATGGTGGGTCCGAGTATGGTAGTCCCGAAATGGGAAGTTAGAAGTTATACTTGATACATCCGTGTGTCGAAATGATGCCATCCGAAATTCCCGCTACCTACAAAATGAAAAGAGGACTCAAGTGCAGATAGACAAAATAGATCGAAAATAAATACTAAAATATCATGAAATGAGGACGTACCATTTGTGTGGGGATAAGAACTTACCTCCGTCGAGTGCTCCAAACCTGCGAAAAGGGGATTTAAAACAAGTCAGGATGCTATATATGTAAAAGTGGGCCCATTTTCCTATTCATTTGTACGTGTTGATTTGGTTGATTTTGAGCTCTGGGACCCACGGTGACGGTTTCTCACGAGAGTATAGTCAAAACATTTGGGACGAGATCGTGATCATGCCTCCACGAGCGGAACACCGACCCGTGAGATCACAGGTTAGTTTTTCTCGATTTACCATTTTTATCCCCAAAAGATTAAAATGTTGAAATCTTTGTCATGGGGGTTATTTTTGAAAATGTTAGTTTTAATAGGTCTATCTAGGGGGCGCCTACTGGGTAGGCTTTGTTTTAGTCAAAATAGCCTTTATTTAGCATTTTTAGGTGCTTTTAGGTTATTTGACCCGCGTGGGTTTTCGGGCCATGACCGCCGCCCAGGTAGGCAAGTGGTTACACAACTACCACCATGTTCTGGGGGCGGCGTATACAAGACCGCCGCCTTTAAGGCAGCGATTACGGAACCACCACCCTGCTCAGGGTGGCGGTCCTTCACAGAATGCACAAACAACACCCTTTTGAAGTTAATTTTGCATTTTTAGCATTCTTATGTGTCTTCATGATTTTTCTAATGTCATTTGGATACTAACTTACTCTGTTTTGTGTGTTTTTGGGTGTATGCAGGCAAAGGAGGAGTATATTCGATGGAGCCGAGAGAGAGAGTGTGATTGGCTAGTAGTATTAGATGCCCTTTCTCAGGATGAGCAGGACACTCTTCAGAGGGCTGGTATACTACGCATATCACGGGTCCCGCATGTTGCACCGTCCAGTCACATACTTTGTGACTTATTTTCATATTGGGATGCTGATCGGAACACTTTCCGATTACCAGGGGTCCGAGGTGAGTGGACCATTACTTTGGAGGACGTTTACCATATCTTGGGGGTCCCAATCATCGGGAGACGGCTTACTCTTGAGACAACAGGTTCACGGGCTCAGATAGCATAGTGGGCCTCATATATGGGAGATGCAGTTATCTCCACTGGTTCAAAGAAGGGGGTGAGGGTCCGATCTATTCCTAGCCTGCCTATCCCCTTGATTCGCAGGCCATCATGGGGATCCTTGCCTCGAGATTGATCGGGGACAAGGGAGGAGACACTTATTATATTGTTGGTCCCCCATCATTACATAGATTGAGGGACATGGCCGGATTTATGCCTGGGGAGCCGACATTCTTGGGACCACCTATCATGATTTGTATCGGGTGGTCCATTTACAGGGGCAGTCATTGAGCCATCCGACCCTAGTTATGAGCTAGGTCTACGAGCGTTTCATCCCTTATGGGAGAGGTGTAGAGGTGGTAGATCCGGAGCTGTGAGGGCAGCCAGATGGACAGACATGTCGGTGCTCGTGAGCACCCACCAGCCGTCATTGCCTCTTTGACCACTGATGACATGGAGGCCACACCTTATCAGGCCATGGCAGGTTTATGGGGCGAGGAGGCTCTTACTTTGATTTCTTGCTCCACCACAGGGCAGCTTATTGATAGGGTGGGGAGGGTGGAGATACATCCTTTTGGTCGAGTGCCTCAATAGTTTGGCCTGCCTTACATGGGTATGCTTCCCCTAGTGGTGCCAATGTACGATTAGTTCGAGAGGCTAGAGGAGGTCCTAGAGGCCGAGGTTGGACAGTTGTTACTCCTGGTGTCCCTATTGCAGCTAGGCGTAGGTAGTACGTGCTCGAGGGAGAGCCGGTGCTCCTCAGGCACCCTTACTTTAGATTGCCGCCAGTCCCGCCCACAACAGCGATGACCCCATTGACATAGACTCTGAGTCTGAGGAGTTTAGGGGGGGAGATGGAGGAGGAGACCGAGGCTGAGCTAGTGAGTCGGGTGGAGAGGAGGACAGTGATCCTGAGTGGCATGACACTCAGGATATTTTACAGGCAGAGAGGGTGGAGTAGAGTGTGAGAGGGTGACTCTAGCTTCAGAGGAGCCACTCTCTCAGGGCCTTGGTGGAGAGGATGAGTCCGTAGCGGGACGCTATGTTGCTCTAGCCATGGGAGGAGTACCTCAGTCAGCGGCGGCATCTGTGGCAGGTGCTGACCCTAGGGATCCCTCTTGGAGGCCTGGAGATCCGAGTGAGTTATCATCCCTCTCTTAATATTTGTTTTTAGCTAGGATTTGTCTAGTTGCTATCTCTACTCTTGTTTTTGTTTTATCTTTTGACTATTTCTAATTCGTTTTCTCCTTTGCTTTAGAGAGACTGCCGATGAGTGGCGAGACCTGATTCACCGGGTATGCACCGATACCCTGATGATCCCTATGGAGAAGACCCGTGGAGCTATCCATGGATGCAGGGGAGCCTTCAGTAGCTGGTAGGCATACCGATGTTTTTTCCCCTATCTGGCATGTGGCCAAGATGGTGTCTACCCTCCATACCGAGCTGGCAGGGTATAGGACAACAGAGCACCTGATGAGGAGTCATTCTCATGGCGAGACCGCAACTACTCCTCGGGATCATGAGCCCTCCGTGCACTCAGAGCGCCGGTGTAGCCGGAGTCCTAGACATGGGCGTGCACCCTCAGAGGGATCTCATAGGGGTTGAGAAGCCACTTGGCTCTCTTGGACTATTTTTATGATGTATTTTATATTTCCGGGCTCTTTGAGCATTTTGACCATGCTTAGCGCATGATGGCATTGTACAGGAAACTTGATCATTCATATATATATATATATATATATATATATATTCTTTTTGGATCAGACTCTTGGCATTATGACTTTGTTTCCATTTCCACATGTAAACTATGATGTTTATGTTTATATGCTTTTTAGAATGTATGCAATGGAGAACAAATGATACAAATGTTTACTTTCTTTTTGTATTTCGTGATGCTGATATATCATAATGTGATTTTGAACTCGAGCTTCTTATAAGCAATTTTGTTGGTACTTCATATTTTTTGTGACAAAATGAGATGATAAACCGGTATGATGAGTAGATGAACTTGCCCCATTCCTAACTCCACGCAACTAGTAAGATGCGAGGGCTCACCACCGCGAGCTAGAAAGGGCACAAGATATGAAACTTGTCGAATGGTAGTGATGAGAGATAGACAAAGCTTTGATGGAACCAAATTAGGATGCTACAAGCCTACTCTACTCGAGTGACTCCATAGTTTGGGATGCAACTTGCTTTGCGGTTTATCTAGACTTAGATCCGTAGATGGCCACATGGTAGACAAAATCTGGGTTTCAGGGTTTTGAACTCTCTTGGAATTTTGGACATCTGATTCATTTGTTTTTGACTCAAGATTTCAAAAGTTCATTTGAATTGTTTGCTTATGATTTTCAACGTTTATTTGTCAAGAGGACCCCCTACACCTTGCCCCATGCTACTAGTAAGAAGCGTGGGTTTATCACCATGGACAAGGTATAGGTGAGTAAGGGCATTCCCATCCTTTCCCAACCCTACGTCACTAGTAAGAGACACAAGCTCATCACCGAAGGTTGGTAGGGCAAGGAAATGTGTAAAAATAAAATTTTCTGTTTGATCTATGTTTGACTTGCTTATTTGAGCAAAATGTCAGTGTGTTCTTATTTCCAAAGAGATATACATAGGGGATAGATGTGACACGATGAAGCTTCTAGAATGACCATAGGCAAGACACCTATCCTAAGAAGAAACCAAAGGTGAGAACAAGCATGCAAGACCTTGGTATGGTTACCGTTAAGACTTTGTCATATCTAGCTTTATCTGATGAAATGATTATGAAATGGTTGATGATGCTATGGAAGTGAAGAAGTATGATTAGAGTGTTCATGCCAATAACATCAGAAGTTGTAATGAATTGCTTTGAGAATGAGTTCCTTGATCACAAAATTGTACGAAACAAGTGGACAAAATGAACCTAACTACATGAAGATGTAATGTAGATATAATTATACAAATAGTGTTGGTTGCTTATGCATAGAATCGTTTAAGGTGCAAGGAATTGATAGTTTCACCAAATTCCTCACCTTCCAGTGTACATAAGAGATATGCTCCATTTCCATAGTCCTTCGTGACTCGGTATGGGCCCAACCATTTGGGCCGGAATTTCCTTCCTTCGCCGGTCTTTTTATCGATCTGGCTGTCTAGTCTTAGAACTAGATCTCCTTCATATATATCTCGTTCATAGACCTTTTTGTTATACTGTTGGCACATCTAGTCAGCATAAACTCTATGTCACTATTTAACATCTAACCTGGCCTCATCTAGGCTTTCTAGTTGGGAGAGACGTGCTTCTCTATAAGCTTCTTCATCCAGAATCCCTTGTAATGAAATACGGAGACTAGGTATTTCAACCTCAAGTGGGAGAACTGCTTCCGCTCCGAATACCAGCGAGAAAGGAGTTACTCCTGTTGGTGTTCTTATTGAGGTTCGGTGGGCCCACAAGGCCGGGTATAACTTTAAATGCCAATCTCTTTTGTTTTCTTTCACCGTTTTGAGAAGAATGGCTTTTAATGTTTTGTTTGTTGCTTCAGCCTGCCCGTTGGCTTGAGGGTAATACAGGAGGCCGTATGATGATTTATTTTAAATTTACTGCATAGTTCATGGACCTCATCATTCTTAAAGGAAGTACCATTATCTGAGATAATGATTTATGGACACCGTACCTACAAATGATCTGGTTCAAAATGAACTTGGCGATCACGGAACCTGGTATAGTGGTAAGAGGCATAGCCTCTACCCACTTGGTAAAATATTCGGTGGCCGTGATTATGAAGTTATGGCCATCTGTTGATGAGGGAGAGAATTTCCCTATCAAATCTAGGCCCCACGTAGAAAAGGGCCATGGAGTAGTGATTGGTTGTAGAGCTTGTGCCGGCATGTGAATCTCGTGGGAGAATTCTTGGCATTTATGACACTGCGTACAAACTCTACTGTGTCGTGTTCTAGAGTGGGCCAGAAATAGCCCATCCGATGTATTTTGTGAGTGGTGGCATGGCCACCAAAGTGGCCCCCACATATGCCGCTGTGAGATTCGTATAGAATTTTTTTGGATTCTTCTGTGTCAACACACCTTAGGAGCATTCCATCGAAAGCCTTACGATAGAGCACCTGTTCTATAATAACATATTTAGCTACGATAATGCGCAACCGCCTCCTTTTGTTGCGGTGTAGCATCTTCTGGATAAGTATGATCTATGATATAATTAATAATATCAGCATACCAAGGACATTCTGAGATTGGAGGTCTAGTTTTGACGTAGTATATGCATTCATCGGGAAAGTCTAGATTTACTAGATCACCTCGTCTAATGGGTTATCAGCTAACCAATCTGCAATGATTTGTCCCTTAATGGATTTCTGGTTAACGAAAGTTAATTCGAACTCGCCCATCAAGGTTATAAAGCATCCAACCTTTTAGACAAGGACCCTTGCGTGAGGAAAGTTCGTAAATGGTCTATTTTTATAATGAATTTTGTTTCTTGATTTAGCATGTAATGTCTTAAGTGTTTGGTTGCGAAGACTATGGCAAGGCATTCTCGATTCTACTTGCGTATAACGTGTTTCATAGTCGAGCAACATTCGGCTAATGAAATAGATCACACATTCTCGTTTGTCATCATCTTCTTGGGCTAGCATACAGGCTAGCGAGACATTGGTAGCTCATGAGTATAAGATCAAAGGGTGATCTGGCTTAGGTGGCATTAGCGTGGGTGGTGACAACAGGAAACACTTAACTACTTTGAAAGCTTCATTGCAGTCTTCAGTCCAATCGGTACTATAATCTTTCTTGAGTAGATTGTTGATTGGATGAATGGCAAAGCTTAAATCGGGGATGAATCTTGGATTGCACCGAGTTTTCCAAGAAATGACCTGATTCTAGATTCATCCGAAGGTGGGATCATTTGAGAACAACCCGGATTTTGGCTAGGTCTACATCGATCCCTCGTGATGATATAATGTAACCTAGGAGCTTCCCTCCTGTCACACCAAAGACGCATTTTTCTGGATTTAGTGTGACTCCGTATTCTATTAGACATGAAAGGATGACGTGGAGCACTTCGGGTGATCACAATGCTTCTTGGCCTTGGCCAACAAGTCATCTACGTAGGATTCCATGATTTTGTGAATAAGATCATGAAATATGTATGTCATTTCCATTGGTATGTAGCGCCAGTGTTCTTGAGACCGAATGACATAACAACGTAGCAATAGGTTCCCCAAGGAGTTATAAATGTGGTTTTGGCTTGGTCTTGTTTAGATATTCTGATTTGATTGTATCCTGAGAACCCATCCATGAGGGACAAAAGCTCAAATCCAGTTGTTGCGTCAACAATGACGTCAATGGATGGTAACGGGAAGTCATCCTTGGGGCATGCCTTATTAATGTCTCAGAAGTCTATGCAGATGCGTATCTTCCCATTCTTTTTGAGAACGGGAATGATATTAGATACCCACTGAGAGTAATCGACCGGTTTGATGAATCCTACTTGGAGGAGTTTCATTACTTCTTCCTTTACCATGAGAGCTACCTTAGGTTTCATTGGTCTCAATTTTTGTTTAATTGGCTTTGCATCTGACTTGGTGATGAGGTTATGTACCGCGATGTGTGGTGTAACTCTTGTCATTTCTTTATAATTAAATGTGAAGGCCTTTTGATGTTCTTTGAGGATTCGCGTGTGTATTTCTATTTCTTTTGGGTTAACGAAGATCCTAATTTCAAGATCTTTGGATCATCCTCCATTCCGATGTTAATATCAATTGTTTCTTCGATTAAAGAAGCGTTACCTTCTTCAAACTCAGGCGGAGCTGGAGGTAGTTCCAGATCATCTCCGTTCTCTACCATGTATATGCTGAGCTCCTTTTGTGGGGGAAGCTCTATCATGGGATTTCCAAAGTAAGAAGACGAATGTGGGATTAAGGAAAATCTATCATGTGATGGGTGAGATGTAACGCTGCATAGGTGTTTAAGTAATCAAGAGTAGCTCTATCACTATCAACGTGATCTAAGATAGTAGATTTGTTTCTCAGCTACGTTTGTTAAGAGAGGGTTTGACATTTTCTTCACTAATGGTTCAGTACGGAGGGATACTATGAAATGAGTGTCTTCCAATTCACTATTTGGAGTGAAGCGTGAAGTTGAGGTTGCTATCGAATCTGTGAGAAGATTTTGTTCTCGCGGGATTGCTTCAATGGATATGAAGTCAAATCCTTTACTCAAGTCTAATACTACTATTTTGTAAAGTTGTAAGTGCTCAGCTCTGGTCTCATACACCTCAGAGACTTGAGTTTGCTACTAATTGAGAGTCTCCTAATACCCTGATGTTATCAATTCCGAGCCTTTAGCTAAGATGAGGCCAAGGAGGAGGGCTTCATACTTAGCGCCGTTGTTTGTACACTCAAAATTTAGTTTAAAGGTGAATGGTAAGATCTTTCCCTCGGGAGAAGTAAAGATCACACCTGCCCCAACCCATAACGACATCTAGCTCCATCGAAATGGAGAGTCCAATATTTAGTTGGGAATATGGATGTTGGGACATTTTTTGTGTTAACATCTTCTGCTTTGGTTACTTCCACCATGCAGAGATCCTCTGCTGGAAGAGAACCAACACCTAGGTATATCCCATGCCTACATAATCAAATGGTAGGAAGATTGGTAGATCTTGTTCTAACAACTCGACAATATTTGCAGTAGTTCCTAATGATACGGTTTCGACAATGTTAGCCTCATCCTTGAGGGTTGGAATAGTCTTGATTGGGTTCGTAACTTCTATTTCTGTTGTGGGTACCAACTTTTCTTCTAGGTCTTGCATCGGTTGGTTTATTAAGTTGGTTTGTCGGGAGTTCGAACTCAGAATGAGTGCCTGGCCTTTTCTTTCAGGTCTGCTAGGTGTATATCGAATGGTTTTGGATCACCTTTTGCTACGAATACCTTTCCTAAGTGTAAAAACCTTACTTCTTGAAATAACGTAGAAGGGATTGCCTTCATACGGTGTATCCATGGTCGGCCGAGGATCATATTATAGTTGGTTTCCCGATCTATAATATAAAACTTAGTCAGGATTGTTTTGGGTCCTAAGGTGACTGGTAGTATTATAGTTCCGATCAAAGTGGCTTTAAGGCTATCATAGC
Organism: Taxus wallichiana var. yunnanensis; assembly: GCA_018340775.1. Lineage (NCBI taxonomy): Eukaryota > Viridiplantae > Streptophyta > Pinopsida > Cupressales > Taxaceae > Taxus > Taxus wallichiana. The sequence continues at coordinate 114,630,344 of CM031233.1, forward strand.
CTCTTAGCATGTTCCGAGTCGTGGAACAATTTGTTTCTCCATACCCTAGCTTTTGAAGGAAAGAGAAGGGGACTATGTTAACTGCTGCCCCATCATCAATCATTGTGTTTAACGTAATTGTTATAAACCCAGACTTGCAAATATAAGGTGGATCACCTCTCGTGCAATCTCATCTGTCTCTGGCATTTTTTTATTTCAAATATAAACTCAAGATCTCTATCCGGCTGTCCCGGAGGGTGAATATCAAAGTCTATGTGGTTTACCTGTGTTTGGGAGGTGGAGTGATGTTAATTAAATGACCTAAACCTAATGCTTCTAAAAGAGAGCCCTGTGGGTAGGAGAGTTCTTTAATAAATCCAAAAAGGATATATGAGAGAAAGTCTTTGTTAGGTCATTAATCAAATCATAGGCACCTATGGGTTTCACTAATATTTGTTGGATGTTATGTCTGTCTCTAGTGGGTAACTTGGACTTGGAGAGAGAATACTCTCGTGTCCTTGTTACAACTTCTATGGGTAGTTCGGTGTCTAACTCCACTAAACCGACTATCTTAGGTCATGGCTGACTTCCTAATTGTGGTGCAACTGGTGGATTTAGTGAAGTCGAGGCTTCATGATCATTGTTTCCTATCATTACACCTTTGTTCATCCCATTCGGATTTAGCCTATTGTTATTGTGATTTGGGAGTGGATCATTGAAGATTTTGAGGGGTGCATTTTGAGGGAGACTACCCCTGTAAAAGTATTTGGCCCTGGTGACGTAGGATCTGCTAAGAACATGTCTATGAAAAGTTGTCTTTGTTCTTCTGGTAGACGTTGCATGAATTTATTGTAGTCATGACACGTTCTAGTGTCATGGCCTCAATCTTGTGGAAACCACAATATGAATTGGGATTATAATTCCTAGGTTGTTGGTTTGGTGCATATTGTGGTCCAAAACTTTGATTAAACCATTGCCTATTGGGATTAAGATTTTGTATTTGTTGTTTTTGGTTTTGGTATCCAGTTGAGTTTTGATTTGACCCGTGTCCGGATCCCTGTTGTTTTTGTTGTTGTTGTTGTGGATGATTAAAATCCACTGTATTGATTGTTGGAGTAACATTGTTGTTTCGTTGATTATTAATCAGTGGTGGAGTATTTACAACATTTGGCCTTTTAGCTTGGTCAGTTACTCCATCTGTGGTTGCACCGTGATTTTTGTTAAGGATTTTAGGTCCTTGATTGACGTTTGTGGTAGTAGGATAAGTCATAGTATTCTGGCTGGGGGTGATTAACCTCCCATTTGTTCCATATGTCTTGTGACCGCTATCTATTGCCGCTTGATCTATTCGAGGGCTCTCAAGTACTTCATCGTAAGTCCTTAGTGGGAACTTTTGGACTTCTTCCTTCACCTCTCTACTGAGGGAATGAAGGAATAAATCACATAGTTCCATCTGATCCATGTTTGGAGCACTTGCCAAAGAATAAAGGACTGTACGCCATCTTTGAATGAAATGAGCAACAGATTCATTGTGTTCCTACTTAATGTGCAAGAATTCCTTGATTCCTGTTCTCAATAGTTTGTTCATATCAAATGCCTTGATGAACTCAGAAACAAGTTGTTTAAATGAATGGATGGAGGCTTCAGGTATTCTGTAATACCAATCGAGGGTGATGCCCTCTAACATTTTGGGAAATATTTTGGCAACAACCCCATCCCAAGGGAGCAGTTCTCGAATGGCTGTGGCATAGGCCTTGATATGTGTTCGGATCTCCCTCCCCTTTGTATTTGGGAAAATTGGGAAGAGGTCTTGGAAGCATGACACTTCATATGGTGAAGTCTAAGGGCTCTTTCAAATATTTTGAATAAGTCCCTATCGCGTAGGTTTCGACCATTGATGGTGCCTGCTGAGGGGGTGGAGGTGGAATGGGTTGTTGATATGGCGTAGTGTATGCACGCTTTTGCCGGGACATAAGGAAATCCCTGTGGTTGAGCAAGCATGCTGGGAGAGGAGAATATATCTCCTTGTGGTGACTTGGAGTACATGTTTAAGTATGAAGGGGTATTGTCTAGGAATGGATTATTTTGTACTAGACCGGGAGGTACTGGAACGGTGTTAGAAGTGATGGTTCTAGTTGGGCTGTTGTGAATACTGAGGAGGCATGCCCAACGTGCCTATTCCTGTGAGGAGGTCTACTTGGCTAGGATGGTGTGGAGGATTGGAACTTCCTGCCTGCATGAATTGAGAATTTTGACTTGCTTGAGAAAGTTCTAATCCTCTAACCTTTTCTATTAGAGTTGAAATGACTTCATTTGGTGAAGTCACAGTATTTTGCCTTAGTGGCATTTGTTGTATATCCTGATGTTGTATAGGCATGTGATATCCCGCTATGAACTGATCATTGCCCTGCCAAGTTTCCCGAGGGCATTTCCTATATGTAGTGGCATGGAGGTATTTTCTTGAGAAGAGATCTCGGGTTGTGTTTGTAAACTTCCTACAGGTGGGTACGTACTCGAGAGCATTGTTCATTCCTGGCATAACGCACTGAATGTTCATCATCTAAAAATAGATATGGAGATGAACCAGATGGATCTGATTGTCTACTAATTTGTGGTCTAAGCAATACCTGAGGAGACGAACCAGATTCTCCTGTAAATGTCATGGCATTCGAGCCTGAAGGCTCTGGGTATTGCGTTGGAGTGAGCTGATCCAACTCCTCTATTTGGAAAGAAGAACTATATCTAGTCCTTTGAGGTGGAGTTTGTGTTGAAAACTAGTTAGTTGAGTAGTTGTCACCCCATACTGAGAGTGAGGGTGATGACTGTCTATTCAATTGAGCGTAGTATGCCTCAAGACCTAGGAGAGGTTTGCCATATGCATCGAATCCCGACATATTCTGGGGGTATATAAATACCCGCAGAATAATGGGAAAGAGTGAAGGTGTATGAAAGAGGTAATAGCAAAAGCACTATTTTGTTCACATTGGGTTCACCAATTTTGTTCACCAATTGTTTGTTTCACGTCAAGGTGAAGCTGATGTGAAGGCGAATGAGGTATGAGGTGATGAAGCAGTTGTTTGTTTCATGTCGGGTTCACCAATTTTGTATGATGGAAAAGTGACAAGCAAGCATGGGAATCTACAAGTAACTCTTCCTCGCACCCGACCTCCCGAGGTCGTGCCGAGACAAGCCGGTGGGGATGGAATATACGTGGGGTATAGGAAAACTAGTTAGGTAATCTTATATCTTCGACACGCACTAGGGAATCTACGAATCTAAGGCAAAGAAGGCCCTCCTAACCTGAACTGGCATGATAGATCGGTCGGCAAGGATGACTGCTCGAAGGCTCCAATCAATATCGAGCTCTGGCGTGATCCGATCTATGGGTTGTGGGATACGTGGAAAATGACCTAGGATTGTTTCGTGTATGTCTCCAGACAGGGTCATATGATGGATGATGGATATATAGTGGATTCTATGGTCGATTCTCTGGTCTAGTCTAGAAATCTTTAGCTTTGTTAGCTACTATGTCTAACAAGGATAATTGTGTGATGATGATAGGTGGAAGTGGAGTAGATCTGAATACTAATGTGCGTAAGCCAACATCTATGTCTGATTGACCTGTGGATTCGTTGGGTTGTGAGATTTGTGGGTCACAACCATAGATTCGTGGTTGTTGTGGACCTGCTATGGTCATGTGCGGAATCAGTCCCTAATCCCTAGTATCAATAGTCGTATGCCTTTTCGGCCTCTATGTTCAGAATTAACAGTTGTGCAATCTTCGAGTATCTTATAGGCGTTCTTGCAACCTGAATTCTTAAGCTAGTATCTATGTCTGTGAGAGTGTCTCCTGTGTCTGGCTGTGGGACCAAAGGATCACAACCAAACATTTTCTCTCTTTCAAGCCCTTCTATAGTCATGTGGATATTTATCTAGGGTAATGTAAGTTTGGCTGGTTTGACCAAAACGTGTGTGCCTGGTCGTCTTCTATGTTTAACCCTCTTAACTGTGAGCTGATATGTTGTAAGTCTGCTGTTGTTTGGAAGACTTGGATTCTAAGGTTCTGATCTATATCAGTTATTGCCGTAATAAGATTGGGTTGAGGCACGATTGGCTCGAATACGTATTCTCTGGGCTCTCTAGGTCCCGTGATTGTCATACAAAAGGAAATGATATAAAGCTAACTAATGACAGAATAAATTAACTATGCAAGATATATCTACGTATATTCCTAAGTTTGATATTTATTGATAAACTACTGAACAGATTTTAAAGAGCAATTATCTAATATATCTAAAATTGACAACTAAACTAATAATGCATTTAAAACAAACAAAGCAACCGAGTATAGCTACTTGTCTGTGCAATTTGTAGATCTATTCTAAATAACCTGATAACTGATCTACTCTATTTGAAAGACTCTCGATCCTACCTCAGAAGTGAGGAGTGAATCATAGTTTCTCAGAAACTATCAATCCCCACAACTTCCCTAGCAATATCGAAAGTAAAATTAACTGAAATGAAATGATTGGCTACTCTATTTGATATGCTTTTAACTAGAACTTTGAAAGCTAGAACCTGGATTTTGTAGAACAGTGGTGAATCGATGGTGTGTGACCTTGTCCCCTTAGTGTGATCTCCTCGTTCCTTCGTGCTCACGTGGATCTAGAAAAGTGTGTAATGCTAGCATCAACAAAAGTAGATATTGGAACAAAGGTAGCTTAGGATGCAGACTGAATATAATGCGAGTAGGAGAGGGATAGCGCAAGAGTACAGAGCTTGGCTTATGTAATTCCTAGTGGGATTTATTGCGAGTCATGCAACATAAAACGTCCAACACCTGAAACTATCTGTTTGATGAACAAAACCTGTAACTTTAATGGCTTCCTATTGAAATCAAACTATCCTACTCCAATTGATTTGGATGAAATGACAACAACACTTTGCACAAGGAGAATATGTGGCTTTCTGACAGCTAAACAATGCTAACTATGCATCTAACAAATGAAACTATGAATCCTAAACAAAATTGAAAGGCTAAACTATTGAAATGAGAAATTCAGAGGCAAATTTGAGGGGCCATTTTTTGAGCACAAGCCAGCTATTTATAGATTTCCATTTACCCAAAGGTAAAAACCAAATTGATCTCTTAAACCATAAACAATGCCAAAACACTATTCCAGGGAACCAGAATCATAAATACAAGCAAAGGCGGTGAAAAAAGCTGGTAAACGTTGAAATTTACGTGAGTCACATTAAAAGAACATTCTGGAAAACACGTGAAGGACCGCCCCTACGGATGGCGGGCGAGACCACCGCCCCAGAGGCAAGTTTAAATCAATCAAGGCCAAAACATAAAGGAAAGGAGGGGAGAAGAGAAAAGCAAAGCATGCAGGGGCTAAGCGGGGCATGCAGGATGTTAACACATACTTGGAGAGATTTTCCAGATCCCAAACACCTTACGAGGAGACCTGTATCATCATTGGGGCACGTGTTACGTTGTTGGTCGCTCTTCCTCATTAACGTTGTTTGTAGGTGGGATTGTTTCATTTTTAGTGGGCATTTTGGCCCCTAATTCTACAACCCACGCTAGCACCCTATCCTTGTTTCCGAAAATAAACTCATCTAATAAGGTGGGATCAAAGTCAAACTCTACGTGTGGGGATTCTAAGTCATCACCACTATGATTGACCATATCTTCCATCTCTTTTTCGCAGAAAAGAGGTCCTAGATCATGTCCAATGAAGGGGTTTGACCCTTTTCTGTTTGAGGCTCCCAAGCTTGCGACTTGTTGTTCCTCGTATGTTTGTTTTTGAGTCCTAATCGTGTTTTAGGAGCCATTGATTTACAACAGTTTCACTAAGGCAAGTTGGTAAATGTGTTCAAAATTTCGTGACTAGACCTCAATGAAATGCAAGAGGATTGTCAAGAATATGACTAAGTAACAATGTGAGAATACTAATGTGATAGAGAGATAAATCAACAATGACACAAATACTTGGTATCTAAGCCTATCAAATGAATAAATAATTCTTAGAATGTGTTCCAACAAACTAGATTGGTATCACAAGATAATTAATGAGATGTTCTCACTTATGCCAAAGTTCAAAAGAATGAACAATACGTAAGTAAATACAAGAAGTTAATGTGACCTCCGACAAGGTGTACTAGAAGCAAGCTCAAATTTGATTAAGACCTATATCCCCAAAAGTACAGATAATTTTGAGTGACACAAAAATTTCACCAAGATATATTAACCAAACTTTCATGAGAAAGTAAGGTATTGATATCAAGATAATATTGATATAACACGCACAAGTGGTAACACGTAGCACTCTTCAAAATCAATAGAGTTCAAACCAAAAGCTTAGAGTATAACTAGGAATTTTAAAATGTGTGTAAGCGTAACCTTACAATATAGGTATTTAGGTCAAGTTCACAAGAAACAAGACATAAATACCAAAATTGTAGTGATACGATACAAACAAGGTAACCTTTCTAAGGAAGTTCTAGATGATGAACACACTAATTTAACTACAATGACGATCTTGACATGGGTATCAAGATCAAAAAGGCCACCAATGATATGAATACGCCTCCACACACTTTAGATGTTTAACTTACCCAACCGCAAACATGGATGGGTGTAAACGGACACAAAAGTGGGATAAACACTGATTGGTAACACAAAGGTAATCACCTTTCTTCGATAAAAAAGTGTCAAAAGAACACGAAGGAAGTAGATCAAAAATGGGGATGAAAAATGCTAGCTTCACTCCAGTAGAGTTTCACCTTGCCCTAAGGCAAGTAAAAACTAAGCTAAAGTAATGCGTCGACGTTTCATGATAAAAAGATGGCTCACAACTCAACATATTTTTCAAGTGGTCAAAGTGGGCTCCTGGCCAAAGTATATTTTCCTAGGTGGTTCTCTCTTCCAAGGTGTTACAAAGTTGTCTTAAGCGAGCGCGATTTACCAAAAAAGTCACACTGACTAGTTTGGGAGTATCTTGGCTTTACTGTACCCCCTTCAAGCACAATAAGCAACGAGTGCATCTACATGTGCTATCACTAGGGTCGCCATACGGAAAACCGGTAACTCTATCTCATAAAGGAATCACTAGTCAAGTAGGTAGTGCGGAGCACTTCCCATTTCATTCACAAGGTTCCCTCTTTCATGGACTACTTTGGGATTCCCTGGAACCACCCCCATTGTTGTAGTTTAAGGTGTTATGCCAAAGGGGTTATGTTCGGTTGAGTGGATAGGGACGTACCCTTTTCCAAACCCGTAATACAATGTTTTGAATATGTTGTTCTTTTTATCTTGTTTAATTTAGTTGTGGTTTTCAACACCTTTTGGAAACCAAGATAACAACCGTATTAGTAGTTTTTGACTTCATTTCAATTCCTTCTTTCTTTAAAAGCATGGTGTTTTGGTCTTATACGCGATTTTAGTAGTTTTACATTAAAAGAGTAAACATCATTTCGATTCTCCGCATCATCCAAGGATGCAAGAGAAGAGCATACATGATGTTTCCAAAATTCAATAAGATATCAAATGGAAAACACTTTAATTCAAACACACTAAGTTAACCAATTTCAATACAAATCCAAAGCATTAAAAGGACCTAAGAATCATTTCGATTCCCAAGATCGCTCCAAGGAATGTGAGGAAGATCATACATGATCTTATTCCTTAAGCAAGTATGCAAAATTTTATCTAATCAAGTAAAAACATGTAAAAACACTCGCAAAATGAGTATTTAATTAGATAAACCTCGCAAGAAAGTTAGCACCTCAATACATTAACCTCAAGAAAACAAAAGGACACATACGCCCTATTTTGGCGCCTACGTGTAGGTTAGGGCGTGTGTGCCACTCTGTATTTCTCGACTTACCATGTACTTGTGCCACCCAAGAGGCGTGTGTGCCACCAAACCGACGTACACGCTACTCAGGTGTCTCGGCCCATCTGATACTTACGCCACCCAAGAGACATGTGTGGTCCAAGCCACCAAAATGATGATGCGCTACCTTTGATAAAAACATGTTTCAATTCACACGAATGCTTTTGTGCCACCAAAAAAGCATGTGCACCACCGGTAAAGCATGTGTGCTATGAAAAAAATGTGTACGCCACCGCTTTGTAAAATGGGCCTCGGATTTCAAAAATGCTTCGCACCATCAGAATGTGCCCGCACCACCAAAACAATGTGTGTGCCTCGGGTTAGGAATTAATGCGCCGCCGATCTGACAAGTTTTGAGCTGCAAGGTGAAGGTACAATATGGAATAACTTCTACACCTGTGTTAGTGCGTCTCGTACGTTGGTTAGGTATGTGCGCTGTGGGTTAGCGTGCTGCGTAAGGTCAATAGACAAAGTTTCTCTGCCGTCATGACAAAGGTGTGTCATTGCCACCGAGAGGTGCTTCGCACCACCATAAGTGTACCTGCGCTCGATAGCATACCCGCGCCACCCCGTAACCAAAATATGACAAAAACACAAGAAAGCTCACAATACTTCAAATTTTAGCAAGTTAGTTTAAAAATGGCAACAACCCATTAAAATGATGGCTATGAACAAGAACTTACACATATAAAATTAGCAAAAATTCCAAGAAAATGGACATTAATTACTACATGTGCATATCAAAAGTTAGCCAAAACAATGAAATTTAAACTAAAATGCCAAGGGACTAGGTCCCACCAGGGCGTGCCAAATGTGTGCATGATTTGTTTAAACTAATGCTAATGCAAGTAAAGACTAACACCTAATAGCCTTAATTAACAAAAATTAAACAAAATACAAAGCACCATCAAGATGAGAATTAAGCAAGGTTAAACACTAAATAAAACTTTGACAATTAACATGCTAAGTATCTAAATCCTCTATTCCCTTTAATTAACAACAAATAAATGAACCTATGTAAGCTCCATGATAATCAAAATAGGTTGTTTTTTATATTCCAAGAAACTAGAATGAGGGCTTGTCAAAGTTGGGCTACAAGACCCTTTTGACACCTCCCATATGACCTAGTACTTAGGAAAGAGGCTTAACTCTCCAAGATGATGAACTCTTAAGAAAACAAAGGCAATCTTTTAGTCTATTTTGCTATATGCTTAGCTTTTATCTTCTCAAGAAGTTTAGGTGTAGGTATAAAGGTATAAGGAGGGCTCTTTATATAGCCCAATGGATAAAGGAAACACTTCATCCCTTTGCATGTGGGATAAAGGTAAAACAAGATTAGGAATGGATAAGGTTGCTTTATAAAAGGTAACCTTACTTTAGAAGGGTTTAATTTTTTTACTTAAAGCAAGTCATGGGAGTTGGGGGGTGCTTTAATTAATCAAAGGTGATTAATTAATAGATGGATGTAAGCTTATAGAAGCTAATTAGAGGAATATTAGTACGATTTAGGCTATTAAAGGGGATTAAATCAATTAAATATTGATTTATTGGTTAAATGAAAGGGAAAGCTAATTAATTGATAATAATTAATTAGTCTAGATAGAAGAGGTGATTAATTAATGGAAGGTCGTTAATTAGGGTGTTTGCTTGATAGGTGACTTAATTAATTAGCTTATTGTAATTAATCAATGGTGACAAGAAAGAATATGAGCACCTTTAATGGTATGTCGTTAATTGGCAAGAAAGGAGATAATTAGCGCAATTTAATTATTTAAATTGCTCAGACGTAATTATGGGTGTCTACACAACAAAGTGGGGTAAAGATACATGCACAATCCTCCAAGGATGAGGAAGTGAAAATATGTGTTCTGGTAAGAAGAAGATGAAAATTTGGCCACAACATGGGCTTATGATGAGATATGATACCTGAGAAGGACAGAGAGCGGGTGGGAAGATACTAAAAGGATAATGAAAGATAGATAAATAGGCCAAAAATATGGCAACATGAGTGATGTGGGACATGGCAAGTGTGTTACACTTGACACACTAGTCAAGAGAAAAAAAGGATACCATGATGAGAATATTGGATAAGATGAGCATAAAAGATGAAAAGTAGAGTCGGGTCATTGCACGAATGGAGGGGTCGATGATAACTAGGCATGGGTTGATGACAACTACGACAAGTCGACAAATGACCTGGGTGGTGACAAATATAAAAGAACTGTGGGTGGCCAAAAAGGCTCATTTGAATGGTGTGACTTGTGATGATTCGAGAGCTCTAAGAGAGGGAATTTGAGGTTTGAGAGCAACAGAGGTCGACAGAGCAAGGTGGAAGTGACAAGATTCGTAGGATGGTAACTATCGAAGCACTATATTTTTTTTAAGTTTTTAGTTCTTTTTTATATTTATTTATTTTACTATTTTCTAGATTTTGGATGGGCGTCGAGGGTAGTTAGCAGAGAATAGGCATAGTTTATGCTTTAATTGGGGTAAAATGGTGTCGAACCAACGTGAACATTTTCAAACGGGGTAGTAAAGGCGTTGACCCAAGCTAGGTCGACATCAAATATGTAGATAAAGAGGATTTAGATTACTAAAATAGATGGAAAAATGAGGATTCTTGATGATTGATGGCTAATGGGTGATTTTTTTGACTAGATGTTATAGGCTAGAGACAAATAGTATTTAAGAGATAGAGTCCCCACTATGTATGATAGGATCAAAGGGGATGTTATAGATGCAGAGTGGGACCACTTAGTTGCAGTGGGATTGGATGGATTCCACCACTACCAAAGGATACCTAGAGATGTAGGATTGATGATAACATTAATCGACAACTGGGACATGAGGACCAACACATTCTAGTTTAGGACCATGGAGATTATGGTCACACTGGAGAACATGTAACATATTTTGAGGTTTTCAATATAGGGGGAGTCTATAGATCCTATCACAACAGAGAGGAGGATGGGTGTATCAAACAACTATTTAGATATGGGGCCCAACTAGATTGAGTTTAGTTTAGGTGCCTTCCATTTAGAGGCCCTATATGAGCTGGGATGTCGAGGAACAAGTTGTTTTTCTTAGTGATTATGGTTATTTCATACTACGATCTAAAAAATTTAGGGGAACTAGATTTCCATGGGCTCTATAAGGGTATTAGCGATGTGGTGGAGCATTGGGTAGTATTTTCATTTTGTGCAAGAAGATCTGCAAGATAGTTCTATCATGAGCTCTAGATATATGATTCAAAGAGGAGATCAAGACTGGATGTGGGATTCTTATTACATTATTGGGTATATGAGAACATAATAGTGGTGAGACCATCGGGGATTCCATAGGTGGTTGGAGACCACATAGAGTTAGAAATTGGGTTCACGAGATGGAGAGCCGATGAGGCTCATGGTGATAGAGATGCACGGGATGAGGACTAGTACCAAGATAAATTAGGCATCTTGGATGTGGAGGATGTGATATGGAGGCCATACCGAGGTTTCCCACATGACCCGGTTTAGAAATAGAGCTACATGACATGAGGAGGATGAAATGGGTATAATGACGGAGGCCATCCAGTTTCCATGGGTGATAAGATAGTTTGGATTAGTTCGATGGTGCCGGGGAACCTATTACATACGTATGAGAGGAGACAAAGAGGGATCTTCCCATTCTCGTGATGGCGGACCCATTATAGGAGGCAAGGGATCCATGGAATAATAATGTTGATGT
>CM031233.1:114642052-114774552 GCA_018340775.1 Taxus wallichiana var. yunnanensis
TATTGGCCTCCTCCGACGCGTCGACAGGATCAAATGAGTACAAACAACTATAATGTCGACTTCACATGCTTCCCAATTGTAAGTTCAGCAAGAAAATCAAGAGAATCCAACTCAATTGATTTCCAAGATCAACTACAGGAACCCCTTATGCCCTCACATCCATACGGCTTTAAAGATGTCTTCGGAATATCAAGATTTGATGGATGAGTGTGAATTTACAGGGCTCGTTAATATGCCCCATTTGAAACAAATCTGGATATTTTGAATTACCTTCTGTCATCCTACAATTCAGAGGACGGTATTTTTATGTGACTCGACGATGGCCAAATGTTCCAATTCAGTATCGAAGCAAATGACATCCATCGGTTTACGGGCCTTCCGTTTAGAAATTTACCAATTGTTACAACCAAGGCAACACTCCTGGAAGAAGACAAGAAATTTCTCAAATCAACGTTTGGTTTCCATGTTGATTGTAAGTATAATTCGTTTTAATTCATATTTTTTATTCTGTTTTTTATTTTGATACAATTTGTTGTTATAAATTTATAGTAATTTTCACTGTTTCGCATTTGCAGCCCATGTCAATAAATCTAGGCGTGGTGTGGATACACAATCAATTGCACACCACTTTCTTGCTGCACTTATTTCGTTTTTTCAATCCAGAATTGTTTTGCAGGGTCGCCAAACAGATATACCAAATTGGGCCATTGCATACATTTGTGCCACTATCGCAAAACGAAAATTCGATTGGTGCACATATCTATCCAAAAAAATAAGAACTGACATAACAAATTCAAAACTCTCAGATAAACCTTTCATTTATTCAACAAACTATCTCCTCGGCTTCTACTATGAGGCAATTTTAAATTTAAAAGATAAACAAATTCCTACTTGCTCTGATGAGGCTTTGATGAAATTCTCAATTCCATTTGAAGAACAACAGGTATAAACTATTTAGTTTGTAATTGTATTTCAATTTTCGACATTATAGTGCACAGTTATTAAAACTTAAATTTTAATGTTTTGCAGAGAAGATATCTTGAAGCCCTTCCCCAAAAAAAGGTGTTATCGAGAGGAAGAGGCCAACAACACGCGAAGGCTTCAGGGGACTCCCAATCAAATGGAATCTCACTCCTCTCCAAACCCTCAACAGTTTGAACTCGTTAAACACCAGAGAAGTAATACATTCTCATATATTATTTACAAATTCCAAAGTTGCATATTTATTTTTCAATTTAAATTTTAACCAAATGAATTGACAACATTTAATATTGATGAATTGCAAGGACTTTGGAACCTTCTTCCCCAACTCACTCCATACGGTCGCATGCATTCATATATTACGAGCGACCACCGAGTACAACTCCTACAAGGCCACCCGTAAGCACCGGAAAAACAACCCCTCGACAATGGTACAACTTTTCTATAGTACGTTTAATTTCGTAGTTTTGACTTTATGAATTGTTTTAATATTTTTCATTTTTTTCTTGTACTTTTCAAAGACGTCACTCATGATCAAACCACGGCACCGACACCCACTCAACCATTAATTTTTAAAATGCCAACCAGAGGAACAAAGTGAAAAGAACATTGGTAAACGCATGCCTTTTGCTCCGGCCCCTAGTGGGACACTAAACCTTGCCTCCTTGTTTTGAATTCCAACTCTCTCGTTTGGTGGCTTGCCCGAGTAAGCAACGGCATATCTGTTTTGAACAATATAAATTTAGATGAAGATTATTTGGGCATTGATAGCAATGACCCAACTGGTTTTTTCGATACCCGCGAGATGATTCAAGGCCAGCAGGTATACTTCAAATTTCAATTTTAATATGCTTTACAATTTTGAATTACATTCTGATTTAAATTTATTTATCTAAATCTTGATTAATTTTTTCAAAAACAGGATCAGCCCACCCAAAGGCAGAAACAAGGAGCAGTTGATCTTGGTGAAAGCCCCCATACTTCTCCAGCAAGATCGTCTGCATCAGATTCAGATAGTGAACAGTTGCCACGTTTTCCTTTGGAGAACTTAATTGGTTATGATTGTCAATCCCATGTCAGTGAGTTTATTCTTCCTCATATCCAACAACTTATAGAATGGGAGAGAAGGGCTAAAGTTCTTATCAATGAGATTATTAGTCGTTATGAAAATTATTGGCAACGGATAGTTTATACGCTGCAGTCCAGAATCAACCTGCGAAGATGGATTCCTTACTTACCCAAGTAAGAAGTGGGACTGTCACGTTTAACAACAACTATAAAGACGACATTTTAGATAAGGCATTAAACAAATTGGAAAATATTAGTGCCGAGGCCCAGGCATATTTTAACAAATGGTCCAAGGACAAGGATTTGGTAGCAATCGCAAATGCCGAAAGAGATAGAGCGGTTGTAAGTACTATTACATTCAAACAATCATTCTTGTTAATTTGAAATTTTCATTTTTTAGTAATATTTTGAATTGACATTACTCTTTTGTGCAATTGAAATATGAAAATTTGAAGAGTCAGGCAAAGGTTTTGCAAGTTCATTTGGAAACAGCAAAGAACAGCTTATCCGTAGCAAAAAATTTGAAGCAAAATATTGTTTTGGTTAACAAACAAAACAATACACTAAAGCGGATAATTAAAGAGCATGGTCTCGACCCTGACATATTATTCAAAGCCAAAGCAGTGATCCAAATTTGTTGTCGCATGGAGATGCAACAAATCAAGAAGAAAGAATTTTAAAAAATCTGGACAGTGTTGCTAGAAGATCTTATAAGTTCAGGGGTTATTTCTGGTGTTGGGGAAAGAGGTACAACCACAGTGGAAGAAGCCGTTGGGGAAGAGAGCAGAGTAGAATTGTATAAAGAAAAAGAGGGTTTTGAAAATTAGAAACTTTTATTATTGAGGAAACTTTAAATATTGAATTTGAAAACTTCTACTATTGAGTATGTACTATGGTATTTGAATTTAATTATATGGATTTATATAAAGTCTTTAATTTTAATTGCATTAGATGGTGATTATCATGAATTATATGTATGTTTCTTGTTTACTTGCATTGTCATGAATTGTATGTGGACGTAGATGATGAATGATGATAATTGATAATTAATGATAGATGATGATGAAAGACGATGATCAATTTAATGTGTATAATGTAAAATGTAGTGCCTAAATATCTTGTGGGACTTTAATTATCTTGAAAATTATGTTTTTGGGAAAAAATAGCAACTAAGATTTGAAACAGATCTTTAGGATTTCTCCTTAATAGACTTATGGTGTAGGAAAATTCTATTTTAAAGAGATTCACCTCTATATAAGTGCATAATCTCTCATTAGAGAGGTTGTTTGACATCCAAAATAGTCAAGACCATTTGTCAGAAAATAACGTTTTGCTGGAAACAATCATTGATGTGGAGGCTAGATTAGCCAATTATGAAATAGTTAAATTCCAGGCCATAAGAATTAGAGCTTGGGAAATAATCAAGACCATGGTTTAAAAGATATGGTTTTGTTATCATGGATATTGTTTTGTGTAGAGTAGATTGACAAGTTGCTGTAAATAGTCAAGGTTATGGAGGCTAGATTAACCAAAGTTCATAGGTTGAAGAATCCTATCATTTTTTTATATTTGATAAGGGTGAAGAATAATTGTGGATTAGAACTGGGAGGCTATAAGTTGGAATAATTTTGAGTGTGTAAGAAAATATTGAAGGTTGTAAACTAGATCATAGTAAACTATGTGTGTAAGTATTTATGTAGAGCCTTGAAGAAGGCACACTACATTTGCAGGATAGTTTGAAGTTAATAGAATTATCAATGTTCTAGTCAGTTTTATTACTAGAAAGGATTTTTATTAGATAAAGACTCTGTCAAGTTCCCTTGCGCATTTCATTCTTCCATTTAGATCTAATTTTTTTCTTTGGTTTAGTTTATTACATTCATGATTTCTAAAAATCCCAATATGTAGTATCAAATTAATGCTTTCTCGGTGAACAAATTCAGCATTTTGATTTAAATAGTTGTGATTAGTGTAGATTTGGGTGGTAGACTATAGGATATGGAAGATAGCATTAGAATTGAGTTTGAATAACTTCGTGTTAGAGGATGATCATTATAAGTCTAAAAATAGATCTATTTCTTCATGGAGAAATCTGAAGAAGTGATGGATCTATGACAAAGCAGGGAATTTTAGGAAGAGTGTCAGGACTTATATTTATAATAGTATAATGTATTGTTTATTCCGCAGTTAAAAAAATATATCAAAGGATTTTGCACATATAAAAAATAAATTAAATATAATTCTAAGAAATCAAGAAAGAATCATCACTGGTAAGAAATTAAACATAATTGCAAATATGATAGGGTTTAGCTTACCTCTTGCGTATTAGATTGCTGTGAAATCATCAAGGGTAACGTCTTTAGATCTTTGTTTTACGACATTGTAGATAGAGGGCGAGTTGCCTGACATTGTCAGTCCTGAGAAGTGCCAGCAACATCTTTAAATATATAGACCAACAATATCTTTAAATAAATGATAACAAGAGCTGAAAAAATGTAAAGTAACAAACAATAAGATTATGTTGAAGAAGATACCTATTTAAAATTGAAATCATCCCCGGTAATGTGCTAGATCTTTGTCTTAAAAAAATTCAACACAAAAAATGGATTAGTAGATAGATGGGTGAGTTGCACGACATTGTCGGTCCAGGGACGTAACGACTTCCTCGGACGGATGTCAACCCAAGTTTTCAAAAATAAAAAGATTGTATTTAACTAAATGTAAATACATACCCCTGTAACATCTTTAATGATAACCAGAGCTGAAAAAATGAATAGTAACAAACAATAAGATTAAGGGGAAAAAGATACCTCCTTAAAGTTGAAATCATCACGCACTTGGTAATGAGCTAGATCTGTGTTTTAAAAAAACCCAACACGAGAAATGTATTAGTAGATAGATGGGTGAATTGCCTAACATTTTTAGTATATAGACCTATAACATCTTTAATGATAAAGATAAAAGATAGATAAAGAAGATACCTATTTAAAGTTGAAACAATCCATTATCAATAGCTTCATCAAAGTCGATGTTGTCTTCTGTAGAATGTGACGAAGAGCCAATTACACTCTCAAGGTTGGGAATATTTGTACTTGTAGCTGTATTATTCACACCTCTTCTTTCGCAAAGGGAATTCCAAAGTCTTGAATTGCTCTGTCGAACGGAAAGGTTTTGATGGAGTATCGAGAAACATAACACCTCATGCAACTTTCCAGATTTTTATCCAACCTATTTCTCAGTTTTGATTTTATAAATGACAATGCACTGAAAACCCTTTCATCCTCCACAGACCCCAAAATCATTGTTTGGCATAACTCATATAATCCTCGAAATATTCACCGATATCTTCTTGTAAGATAGAACTTTGATAGATTCCTCACCACAACCTTGTAAATAGCACCAATTTGAAGGTTGATCTAAATTCTTATATTGGTTCCTCATTGTTGTTGCAAAATTTGTTGACTAAAACTTTAATAAATCGGCATTTAGTATACCTTTGATTTCCATACCCTTGAGCTCTGACGTCTTTGTAAATTGTTCCATTATTGTACCCATTGATTTATGGAAATGCTTTCTGACAAAGTCTCAGCACGCCACCTTCAAATGATATTCCAAAAATTAGGATTCATCCACCCCATGGCTTCCAATTTTATCTTTACAGAAACGTTCCCTAATTTCTGATGACAAGGTTTGTGAAATTTTTTTAAGCTTTATTCTTGTTTCAACTATAACAGACTCAAACAAATTACGTGTCACGGGAACATCTTCTCGTTCTGATCCTGTAATATCTTGACGTTTTTGCAAAATGTGCATTGGTATTTCCCTCCCATTAACAGTGATGCAGAGGTGATCGTGGATATTAAATCTCAAAAAGGTGTTAGGATTTTTAAGATCTAATAAATCTTTCCAATTTTCAAAAACAGTGCTTCAAAACTATCACGGGAACATCTGATATATCAAGACTTTGACATACCATTTTCCTCATCCGTATAAAATCCACAATATAGATTAATCACGCCTTATGCATGCTTCATCGGTGTATTGATCTCCTTTAACATTGGAAGAATACCAACCAATGTAAGCAATATCTCCAAATCGATTAAACGGAACAACAAGTCCCTTGCCTCTATCAACTTCATGACGGTATTTGTGCATGAAACCAACCAATGAAGGATACTCCTCACGAACTCGCATGCGAGTTCATACAAAGAGATCCATCTAGTCTCCACATCCTTGAAGTTTTTGCCATCTGTAATTCCAATTGCAAATTTTGGAACTCGAGAAAATGCTTTGGGTCAACTTGACATATAGGCATGAAGTTCTCTTATAAGGTCTTCTAATTTAGCAACATTTTTGTGGTTTCTTTACCATTTTATACGCTAAATTCATTTTGTGAGCCATACGGTGAATTGGTAACATATATGGGGCCACCGTTGTTTGTAATCTAACACAGAGCCTGTTCGGTGACCACCGTATGACGATGCACCATCTGCTCCAACGCATACCAACTTCGTAGCAATTTCATAATCATCCATACCAAACATCTTTCAAATGAGAAACAACTATTTTATATAGGTTTTCGGCATTGCGATTTTCAACCATTTTCATAACACCCAATGAGATGAGGTGTCCTTATATGATTTTCTAAAGTATAGATGTTGATACATACCCATGCGGTGTTGTCATTGTTGTCACTTCATCAATTGAAAGAGAGATAAAGTTTGTTTTTTTTACATTCTCTTTCAAATCTTCCTTCTCTATCATCAAGAGGCATTTTTCCATTTCCCATCCACTACTTTCAGACCAATGAGACTGAGGTACATTCAAAGATTCCGTTAAATTGATACAAAACTTTGAAATCGAGGAAATCTGAAATCGCTCTTCCTTTTTTTAGTATTTGAAAAAGAGTAGAGAATTGTATGAATTTTGCATGTAGATTTGTTTCTTTCATCTTACCAATATGCGATGTGATCATTCCTCCCTTTTCCAAGAGATGTCTGTGTTTTTTCTACTCTGCCTCATATTCCGCTGCGTATCTAACATGCATGCATTCTTTTTCAGTTTTCCACCTATGTGTTTTGATTTTCTGCCATCCGCCCCGTTACTGATTAAATATTGTTTTCCACAATGTTTTTCTATAGTGTCCACTTGATTGCATTTTTGTTGCTTTCCCAATTTCCACGTACATATTGTACATGTACATTCGAGATGGGATTTCTTCGAGAATTAGATGATTGTACGGAGTTGATAAACGGAAATTTAGCCCCAATCAAACTTGTATGTCTGCCGCCAATGGTCCACATATTCTTGTTCGTTTTGATGCTTTACTTTTTTGAGTAGAATTTTGAGCAATATCACAATCACCGGTTTCCTCTTTCTTGGACCGGAGTTTGATTTTGATTTTTGTCTTCCATTTTGCTTTGAGTGTTTGTATCTGTGATATCTAGCTGCACTTCTGGTTGCACCCCAACAGGAACAATATATTCAAGATCGGCATATTATCGTAGGTGTCATTTGTTTGACTTTGATCTGTGCGGGAATGCATGTCCACCTCAATAATACCTTCCACACAATCAGTATTCTGATTCTTTGTGGTGGCATCTATATGATTGGTATTTACAATATCTGTATCCAGAGTTTCCAAAATACTTGAAGAGTGATTTCTGAAATTTCTTACTTACTTTTAGGTTATTCGTATTCTTTAAGTTCGCACCTTCCATTATTCTCGAAAAAGCAGTCTGCGTCGTGAAAAAAACCAAGTGGCGACTTTGTCCGAGTTGTCGAGGTCTTGTCGCGTGTCCTATGTCTGCGAGGTCTTTGTCACGTGTCAACTCTGCACTTGTGCGTCAACAACCCATTTCTGTCGCGCGTCAACACGCGCCTTTGTTGCGCGCTCAACACTTCCTCTGCAGCGGCGTCAACACTTCCTCTATCGTGCGTCAACACTTCCTCTGTCACGCATCAACACTTCCTCTGTCGCACGTCAACACTTCCTCATGCCGCACGTCAACACCGCCCAAGTCGCGGCGTCAACACTTCCTATCGCGCGTCGGTGAGTGCCCTTGTCACGCGTCAACAGTGCCCTTGTCGCGCGTCAACACTGCATTTGTTGCGCGTCAACAATCACAGGCTAACAGTAATCTAAATCTCTGGTGCTTAAGGGTATGTGAGTTCAAATTTCATAGTATTGGTAATTTGTTAAGCTACTTGAGGTATACTACCGGCAAATCAGCTAGGTTTTTATAGGAGATGTTTTCAAATGAAGGCGAAGCCAACCCCCCAAAAAAAATATACTATATATTTTAGGCGAACAGGACACCGACCCACTCCGAATAATTCACCTTTTCAAATTTTCATAAAATGAAATTTTCGCCATATTACGAATATTTGCCGCTAAAATTATCCCCGATCGTAAGATGTTGTGAAGCGTTGTATAGAATGTAGAGTTGCACTAAATGGTAAAAATCTTGAATCTCCAAAATTTGGCATGTGACGTTGTCTCGTTAGAGGGGGTGCTTTCCCTTGTCCTAAGAAAGGATTATATCTTAATGATTACATGCTCTGCATATTTCAAGTGAATTTTGGAGTATGGTCTTTGAGGTGTGCAACAGTGATCCCTGATGTTGTGTAAAAAGTGTGGGATGCAAGATGTTGGAAGTAAATGTTGTGTGGCATGTTCTTTAGTGATGTGTAGAGTGTATGATGTTGGTAGCTATATGAAGATGTTTGAACCATTGATGTTGTGCGGCATGATTCCCTTGTATTGTGTTGGAGGTGTAAATACCTAAATCTGGACCTATCGGCATTTGGTAATTAATCTTTGGCATACATCTCAACCCATAACTCATTATGCACTAAATTGACGAATTCTTACACATGCCTTGCTCAATAAACACTACTAGAAACTAGGTCACACTTGTTATTTGTTATTGACCATTCAAAATCATTCTCATAATATATAACACATCTTCAAACATTTGGTTGCCATCTCCAATGGACAAATTTCATTGTGCATCATGCACAAATGAAGTCACCATGTTAGAGTAAAGTCACATAGCCAAAAAATTTCAAAGTTGAAAAATTTATCCTAAAAAATCCAATGGTCGCATTTTTAAATCCACAAGTTACCCTAGTTAGTCATATGTCATTTGAGTAGGAAATCTTGCCCAAACAATCACATATATAAGTACATTCATTTAACCCATTCTAAGGACTTCACATCTTTAGGTTGCCTAGGAGAACACAATAAAGAACCCAAATGTTAAATGAATCTCTCAAACATATTTGGCCATATTTAAATCTACACAAATCATATAAATCTTCCTAGGCCATTTGAAAGCTACAACATACGCCAAAGTGAAAGTTTTGGTGTAGAAATTCACACAATAACAATGTCTCACATTATATTGCTCACTAACATTAATTTTTATCCACATAATATGTGATCACTAACCATGATATTCCTAACATACGCTAGTGTGAACATAGGAAAAAGTGCCACCTACAACTAAGCAACATGTTTCTCTGAAGCTTGCACGTAGTCTTGACCCTCATGTTTGATTGTAGGAGCTACATTAGTTATGAATAGGATCACTTCAACCTATTCGGTGACCGCATGTACCACACTAAAACACATCAACCTAACCGATCACTCTAATCAAGAACACTTCATACTTTGGTATATGTGATTTGGATCTTCACATGATCATTACAATAAAAGAAATACTAAAATCATACTTTGCACACATGAACACATATTCTCTTTTGTTTTTATTTTTGTCACACACATAAAATAAACTAGAAAAAAAGTGTCACTAAATTAGAATGCGGCCTCTAAGATAATGATGAATGCGATGATGTTGATTGCACTCTAGCCTTCATCCTTAAGCTTGTTGTTAAATCAATGGAGTAGGACTTGAAGCCCATATGTATGTTGTTTTCAAGAGAAATCCCCCAAATAATTGGCACGACTTTTAGAAATCAAACATTAGTTATCCCAATAATGTATTTGTGTACATGTTTTTAAACATTTTTATGACTTTGACTCGTTTGACAAAATCTCTACAAACCTCAATTTCTAATATAATTGAAAGTTATAATTAGAAAGTAGATCATGTAGACACCCCAAATTTACATTCATGTTTCCACTTATTCCCAGTATTATGCTAATACACCCTGTTATTCACCCATTTGCAATTAATTAATTAAATTGATTAATTAATACACATTGTACCCTTTTGGATTAATTAATTAAATTGATTGATTAATATCCTAGTTCATCAAACCATTCACAAAACATGCCTTATTCCTTTGGAAGAAACCTAGGACAAGATAGGCCTCCTCTAGTTTAGATGTTGAAAGCATAAGAGAGGTTTCTTACTATCCTCAATCTCTCATGGGACACTTGTCTGACCTATTTCAAGATGTTTAGACCCTTCATACAACTTCATTCCATGCATGCATGATAGTCCTCTAACTTAGGCTTTTGGCCTTGTATCCTTTTAACACCCAAATGCCCATTTATCTCACTTTCTTATGAAATAACTCCATAATCCAAATAATGTTCCTAAGACCCTTTATCTAGCCCTAATTTATGCCAAAATTCCGGCATAGGTTCCTTTGGGAGAAATTGAACTTCCTTTGTAATTTGCACCTAGAATTAGGTCTTTTAGGCCTCCAAATCATAGTAGTGGGTACTTACCAATCTAGTTATTCTTGTAGCTCAATAGATCTACCTTAGGAATAGTGATGGCATGTTCCTCACAAAATTTGGAGATTCATCTCCATGGTTTCAACCTCCATGCACCCCGATTTCCTCTATGTGACTGCACCTAGACAAATGGACTGCAATTTTAAGTATATCTATTTCATATGTGCAAACCAGGACATGAAATTTTGTATACTTCAAGTAATCACCTAGACAGAGATAATCCTAAAAATTCATCTATTTTTGACAGTTAGAAAAATAGTTATTGCTTGCCCTAGTTAGGGCCCGAGAGCACAAAAGTTGAGCTACAGAACATAGTACAATGTTTCAAAAGCTATGAAAATTTAAGGATACTCCACTCATCATCCTCTAACTCCCTGAGCTTTCATAGAGGTCTTA
Source organism: Taxus wallichiana var. yunnanensis (assembly GCA_018340775.1). Taxonomy (NCBI): domain Eukaryota; kingdom Viridiplantae; phylum Streptophyta; class Pinopsida; order Cupressales; family Taxaceae; genus Taxus; species Taxus wallichiana. The sequence goes on from CM031233.1 coordinate 114,653,208, forward strand.
AAACTCTCCTATGGTGAGTGTGCTTTTCCAAGCTCTCGGTCCGAGCAGAGGGTTAAACACACAATGTCTTCACAAGACAATTAAACAAGCAAACTCCACCAAATTCACCTACAACACCCACATAACATCTTATTATTTACCTCCAAACTTATTACATTCCTTGAATCATCTCTCATGATTCATTTCATTCGAATACATCTCTCCCCTATCTTTATTACATTGGAATCCTTATGAATAGGTGGACTATTTCCAAATCTAGCTTCCTAACCAACTCCTAAAATGACTCAACCATCACCCAAACGTGGAAAATAAGAAGAATATCATCCTAATGAGACCTATTTACTTGTGCATTACATCATGACAAGGTTCCAAGGATTTATTTAGCTTATAATCTCCCTTTACCAAGTCAAAATTACCCCTACAACTCTTTTACAAATACTAATTCACCTTCGACAAACTTAACAATAAAAGAACATAAATAGGCTCCATGAGACCTTCAAGGTCATTGAAATCCCTTGACTCCTTTCATACGAATGTTTGAGGTCTCTTAATGTCCTTATGCAATCCAAATCTTCAAATAGCCCATATTGGTGGGAAAATGGGAAACCCTCATTCAAATACCCCGAGTAGATGTATTGACATGTAAGACAACTAGAAAACATGAAAATGTCCTCTTTTCCACCTCTAAAGGTCACTTGGTTGGTCCTAAACCTATGCACCCGCATCACAACCCATGCATGAAGGACATAAGATCCATTTCTTCCTAGCCACGAATAAGGAACATGGTGTGTTGCATTCAAGAGGTCGTGTTCCAAACCCAAAATCTATCGGATTTTTCCTTTTTATTATTATTTTGAGTCCTTTATGAACAAATTGGACTCTCATGGAAAATGTGAACGAAATACAAATGATTATGTGGATTACAATAAAAAAAGAAAATCCCATTTCATGTCAATGGTTATTGATGGAAAATTTTGTCTACCCTCTTCTGTTACCCTTATAGCTAGAGATTCCTTGATCATAGATGTGAATAAAATCGCTACCCTTGGATGTCGATCTTTTACGGATAGCCTCATCTTTAAAGTCTCCCGAAATACGCTTGACTTTCCCCATCTTTGGACTTCTCATCCCTCTACCCCTTCTCCATCAAATCTCAACGTCTTTTGCTATTTCAATCCCTCCATTTTCGTTTCTTCCATGCACACCCTTGACGTTTCCATCGTACAACTCACTTACGATTGCTAGTTTTAATTTGTTTATGCTTAGCCTATAATGGTTAATGACTCATGCCAAATGACTTATTTGAGTGACTTGGTTTGGAGGGCCTCTGGTTTTTAATATAATTCTTGTATTTTGATTTTTAAATTTTTAATAAAAATATAACCGTTGCATACCTTTTTCTTCTCCTTTACCAGCCCATTCGCAGCTTATTTATTTATTTTATTTCATTTTTTGGCGTTTGGGAAATCTGCTTGTAATTTTTATCGGGGCGATACAGGGCTTTCTTACACAATATTTTCGCCAGCATGGAAAGCAACATGAAAATGGAGAGTACAGTGGAGAAGATCGAAGGAAAAGCACAAGCAACTGGAACCGAACAATTTGTGAAAACAATTGGAAATTCCGACGACGATGATTCTGAAGAAGAAAAAGAAGAATTCAGAAATCTGCTGAAACCCTTCACCGCAGACCAGCTGTTTGACATTCTCTGCGACGCCGCCATGAAAGACACCCAACTCCTGAACAACATACGCGAACTGGCCGACAAAAATCCCCCTCACAAAGTACTCTGCGTCCACGGCCTGCACTCAAACACCACTTCAGAAACCCTAAAATCAATTTTCTCTCTATATGGCGAGCTGGAAGAGTGCACGGTGATTATGAGCGAAGACCTTGAGAGATCTGAGGGCTGCGCCTTTATTACGTACAAGCACTTGCGTGGCGCAGAGAGAGCACTGAAGGACCCCTGCAAGAAAATTGACGGCCGAAGGACCTTCTGCCAGGTGGCTTGTGACGAACAAATGCAAGAACAAGACAATGATGTCACACGCGGGCGAAAGATTCATGTAAGTAACGTCCCGGCCTACATGCCTTGCCTAAAGCTTCTGCATTACTTTTCCATCTATGGAGAAATAGAAGAAGGCCGGCTAGGGTTTGATAACAAGTCCGGAAAATTGAATGTCTATGGGGTTTTAACTTATAGGACTCTTGAGGGAGCCAAGAAGGCCCTGACGGAGCCTGACAAGACTGTAAATGGACATTACATGCACTGTACAAGACCCACGGAGAATCGGAAGAAAGAAGAAGCTGCACAGACTGTTCTTTTGGGCCGTAATGACCAGGTTGCTACTCGTGGTAAGGGTTCAATTCAGGAGCCTGCGGGGGCTGGGGTTTCGCGATCTGTTTATTTGCAATGTTTACAGGATATGAGTTCCGCAGGGGCTGGGGTTTCGCAATTTGAGCATTTGCAAGGTTTACAGGATATGGGGTCTGCAGGAGCTGGGGTTTCGCAATTTGATCATTTGCAAAGTCTACAGGATTTGGGGTCTGCAGTGGCTGAGGTTTCACAATTCGATTTTTTCCAAGATATGGAGTTGGACTTGTGTTTTCCGAATCAAGCTCCGGGAGCCTCTAGCTCTCAACATCCTGCCAAAGCTCTGCATTCTATTGAGACATTTCCAGGAGATGGAAATCTGCAGATAAAGGAATCTCTGAAAGCACAGCCGACCACAGGTTTGGATTAGTACTTCTGTTACTTGTCCTTTAGTAGGATTCAAGTCTGCAATTATTAAGATTCTCGTTTCTTTCTTTCTAGCTGTGGTTCTCTCTTGTTGAATATTGGAAGGAAGATTGCAGGATAGAAGGGCGTTGAAGAGATATTGGAAAGGAAGAATACAGGATAAAGGGTTGTAGAAGTATTGGAGATTTAGTGAAATTCCTGTTGTTTTGTCTTAGCAGAAATTCGTACTGTTTTGTCTTAGTATTGAGGATCCTTGCATTACCCTCAAAATCAGCATGAAGTCATATTGACCGAGTTGAACCATTGATAACTCTGCCAGGACTAAATGCCTATAAACATGGAGGAGTCGGGGCATTAACCTCGGGATGCCCGGCTGTGCTTACAGTTCTCATGCCACTCTGCAAGGACAATATGACTATGAAAACCAACAGCTGAGTCAGTCTACACTGCCAGCTATGCCAGGAACAACTGCCTACCAAAATCAGCAGGGCCAGCAGCCTGTGTCTAAAATTCAGCCACTGACCCAGCTGATGGTAAATCAGCTCATTCTAAATGAGCAACCAAGCCAGGCTGCAGTACCTGCTCTACCGGATTTAAATGCACCCAACTATGTTCACAGTACTCAAGCAACCCAGCAAGGACAAACTGCCCATCAAAACCAGAAACTGAGCCAGTCTACATCACCATCCCTGCCAGGATCAACTGCCTACCAAAATCAGCAACCAGACCTGCAATCTGCCCATCAAAATCAGCAAGGCCAGTAGTCTGCCTATCAAATTCAGCCACTGACCGAGCTAACACTAAATCAGTCGATTCGCAGCACCAGCACAATGTGAGCCACGTGTTATTTCCTAGATGCCTACAGCCACGAGATGGTTCCAGTAGAGGGCAATGTGCTATTATGTAGCCATGCTTTTGAAGACACCTAGAAAGTTGACATGTAGGTATTATACTCGTTTTTGTATTGTGAGTAAAGTTCTGAATCAGTGTTCAAACAACATACTATACATCAATCTGGTTTCAATTCCTGCAATTGAGATCCTTATCCATAGGTGTAATGGGAATCAGTTTTATGAACTTATATCGAGCATGTAATTGTTGTCTGTAGTCTATTTTGACCACAGATTCTCTGTTTTGTCAACATAATAGGATTGTTTGTCTTTGTTGCGTAGAGCATGTTGTGTAGGGATCAACTTAAACACATACAGGTCAAATCTTACAAAAATTCTATGAGAATCCTGGCAGTGCCAATAATAGTTTGTTTTATATTTTTGGTGATACATATTGTTGAAAGGATCTTTTATTATAGCCCACATTGTCACTTATTAGATACGTGCTCTTTCTCAATAATCTATCTGCCTTTTTTAAGTTAATGATGTGCATGTCCATGTAAATCAAGGCTGCATGTCATTGTGTGTTTGCCTTACAACCTACACCGTTTGGTTCTGGTTTGTCATAGTGTCAGCATTCAAGTTGGTGATGGAGTGTATCTTTGATATTTGGGAGAGTTAACTTTTGTTTACAATGTTTTGAGCAGCTGATGGGAAGCGTAATTGATATATTGAGGTCCACTTCTAAGATCTCTGAATTCATCTTTGGCCTTCATTTTTGTGAATTTACCTTACAGTTTGTCTTCAGAGCATCTCAGTCTAATGTAAGATGGTTTAAATGGATTGCTTCAGTCCATTACTAGATTTCTTGTTATTGGACTATTGTTTTCCCCCACTATATTAAATTTTATTTTTATTTATTACTATTTTATTAGCTCTCTTTCATTTAAGCTGTGGGAAGATTGAATATCTTCTCTGTATTTGTACTTTATGGCACCATACTCGAAACTAATTTTTATTGATGTTAAATTTTTAAACTCTTGCACTAAAATCCTTAACTTTTGAATGTGTTTGCATTTTAGGATGTACAAGATTGTTTTCCTTTTGAGACGGCATTTTGTCTTTGTCAGTGATGGTCTACTGAAGCATCTTCATAATATCCATGATCTATAGTGTAGTGTTTGTGCAGCGTCTTTAGTTTGGATATTAGAATATTTTTAGCACATTTTGAAGACGTTTTAGCTGCCACAATGTCTGCTTTTTCATAGCTCTCCAAAATTCTGGATTGAAATCCTTTCCAAAAGCGCAAGTAGTTTTAGGAGTTGTTTGTGCCCATGTTATCATAACTATTAACAACTATTTAGAGGGGTTCTTTGAGATATAACCGTGCCTCCTATTATTTTTGTAGTATCCATATGAACATCTTTATTTGATTGGCAAAATCAACACACACACCCAACTTATTATATTATTAGTGGTAGATAACTCTGCATTATTGTTGGGGTGGGCATGCCAAGATAGGAACCTAGGCTAACATAATGGCAACTTCCCCTACTTACACGTAGGTCTAGCTTGGTGAACTTTCCATGTAAGCATCTTGGTAATGATGCATTTGCATATAGATTTGTTTGCCACACCTTTGCTTCATTGTTTTTATGGTGTGGTGACATAGAATGTCAATGGTGGATAGTGAATTGTTGTAATCTATTATGATATTTGTTATATTTACCTTATTTCAAATCAGAGCAATGTTAAGAACTGTTTAGAGAGATTAACTATTTAGTGGGATCATATATATATTGAAAATAGTGGCACAAATTACCCATAAAATGTTCGAAGTGTTTTTCATCGTTTTTGTTTACACTCTAATAAAATTTATGTTATGGGAAATGGACAACAAATAAAAAGATACAAGGGTTTGTAGCAAGTAAACTATTAAAATTTATGTTATGGGAAATGGACAACAAATAAAAAGATATAAGGGTTTGTAGCAAGTAGACTATTATGATCAATTAACTTTCAACATTATCCTTTCACAATCAGAATAATGTTTTCATACATGTAATGATTGATAAATGATAGTAATTGTTCAAATACACAAGAGGGGAGATAAACTTAGTTGTTCAAGGAAGAACAAGGAGGATCTAGATGTGCAGGATAGTGAAATGGGTAGAGCAACGATTGAAAATGCTTCAATGATGATCTTGGGACCGAAAACCGAGTAGAGGCATGGTTGCGCGATCCAGGACTTGGATATGTATGGCCATGAACTAGATATGCACGGTCTTGGAGGCTTTGACCGTAGGAATCTAAAACTTCATGTGTGCTTTGCTTGCTTGGAAATGACATTAGCTATTTGTTGCTCTTGCTCGCACAACTTCATGATGACATGTAATCATTTGCGACAAAGTGGAAACCACGCACACCTATAAAACCCTTATCAGAGCATTAACAAACCAATAGGAGAAAACATGTTTGTGGTTGAAGCTAGAGTATCCTTAGCCATCAGTTTCATTGTTGTTGTACCAATCATATCATCGCAATACATGTCACCGTTATGGTATTAACCCTCATGTAGTTCTCCTAGGTGTTTGTGTAAGTGTGAAAACCAACCAACCCCTTAGAGGTGCCCATCTCTTGATACCAAGATAACAAGACAATTGTATAGTGAAGAACGTACCAAATGCAACAGTAGTGTGATGTGTCGTACCTCAATGACACCACCTAACCCTTCATTCCATGAAACCCTTAAACAAAGCTTGGAGTGACTTTGCTCTTGTTAAGGCGTGACTCTATGATCTTTACATGCTTGAAAATGAAGGAAAGTAGGCTCTTTGACTGGTTGAGTGCTCTAGGCCTATAGTAAGGACCACTTTAATTGATTTGCAAGTGATTTGGGTAGATTAAGGAACCTTTTAAGTGCTTTTGGAATGATGTTTACAATAGGAGTTTGTAAGAGTGTCAGGCGAGTTATAGAGTAACATTGACTTGCTTATATAAACTTTTATAGGTGAAATATTCTAAGAAGGTCGACCTCAAGAAGATGAAACGACTCAAAGAAGATATTCAAATTGAAAATAGAGTCGGTGAACTTGAGGAGGCAAGACCATATAAGTCGGTCAAGATTGGACCCCACATCTTGATCCAGATTGTACAATTTTGGATAAAGGAGAAATGCACAACAAAAAGTTTGGAAATGAAGCACAAAGGTTGTTTACTACATTTTTTAGATAATACTCCCATAATTGATAACAAAGTAGAGTGTAGAGATAAACACATCATAAAAGACCTAGAAAGATGAACCAATGGGAGTCTAAATGTGAGCATTTGTCTTAGCAAGGAGCATGATCAAACTTCGTATTGCACAATGACAAGTTACCAAATATTATTGTCTACATTTTCCCTCCTTTGACTATGTAATTGAAAATTGCGGGCTTAAAAGAAGAACATACTAGAGTGTGCACCCACACTTTGTCCTCTCTCGACAATGGTTCTCTAATGTGTTAGTGTTGGCATGCTCAATAATGAAACCTGCAACACAAAGTGTAGTCAATGTCTATGATAGAAGTTGAATTTTAATTCCAAATATAAATAACACTTGTAACTTTGAACTTTGTAGAAAAATAAGTTAAAAGAAGGAAAACATGGAAGGATTACGCACGTTCGTATTGTGGAGGGAGGAGCTCTCATTCTTGTTGTGGTTTGGAGACTTAGAATTTGTTGTAGAGATGTTGGAGGTTGGGGGATGACCCCACTCGTTACACGGGAGAGACTAGAGTGTGGAGTACACCCCATCATCGAAAAGAGTGAGAAGAGGAGCCAAAGCGCCTACTTTTAGAGCTTTGTGGAGAGGAAGGTCTAGCCTACGAAGAACTTAGTTGTTTTGACACTTTCCCCTTTTTGGGAATATGGAGAGAGAAGGTAAAGGACAACCTACGAAGAACACAACCACTTCGACACCTTCCATTAATCCCATCATCGTGTATCAATTTGTGTGTGGCATGCATCAAACTCAATATACCTCGTGAACGTATGCGTAAAAAGTAAATATGTTATCTATAAAACCAACATGAAAAACATGTATAAAGTAACAAGCTAGAGAAATGAACCATAAACAAGTCTTGATTTTTATATTTTTGCACATATTTACATGTTTTTGTATTATGTGATTATTTGAATGTTGTTGAGTTGTTTTGAAAATACTCATGTATGACAAGTGGGGTAGTACAATGTTATCATGCAAAATGTCTAGCATAAAAAAGTTAAACTTTTGATTGTGACATCTAAGCCCACAGCTTGAAAAATCCGCTTCCCGTGGAACTATGAACCCTTCCTCTAGCCAACTTTGTCTTGGTCCTCCCTCACATAGGCTCAAAGGAAAGTACTAACATGATCATTGAGTGTGTTTCAATGCGCAAGAAAGAGTTACTAATGTGATAGATGAACTCATTGAGATTATGTGAAAGACTACTTCCTCTAGAGTCCTAAAAAAGTCATTTTTGGCCATTCTCAGTAGCTAAGTAAGCACCCTTCAAAACCATACTTGGTATATTCAAATGGCCATGGTCAAATATTCGCGTGACTCCCCATAGATAGGCCCCCTGGGAAGGGGGCCGAGCGCCGAGCCGAGTTTAATGGTATGCCGGGATGCCGGGGATGAGTGATTCACTATATCTATCTCAGATTCCCCGATTCCGAACGATCCGTTCCCCCCCCCAGAATCTATATCTAGATAGGGGCCCTATAGATCTATATCCTGGTTCCGTGTCGATGATAGTAGTTCTGCGCCGAGAGCCGATAGCAGTGGCGATAGTCCCCGCCCCTCTATAGAATCTGGAGGGGAAGGAGATTCGTTACAACGTATCACACGATTACCCTCATACAACATTTGCATATCTTGGTTGTATTTATTATTTCTAGCTTATACTACTTACATCTTACACTTTGCTTACTATGTTAGGCAAATACTCAATATTTCATTATCTTTCTCATATACACGTGTGTTCACTTGGTCTCTGAAGTGAATGCAGATCTCTTATAGCTCCTTACACGATGTATGATGCTCGACTTTGAAACTCTTACCAATCCCACCGAAACTCTTGGGGGCATCTACTTTTGCTACTCTCACACACTACATGTTTTATTGTTTCATCATTTACTACTACTTACTAACACTTGTTTTTCATTGATATACACACGCTTTGACATACTATTTTTTTTCTAACATGCTAACGGGTGTTTCATGTGCAACATTTTTCTTGCAGGATATATTCAACCATGGCTATCTGTCACTCCTTGTTTCCTATTGTTTGTTATTGTTTATGGGGGTTGTCCCTATGTATTAAGTGTTCATTGTTTTTTATGGCCCCTTTTGCCTTGATTGTCTTGTAACATAATGAGCAATATCCCATATATGAAACCCGTTTTTGTGGTCCATCTTGTTTTCACACTTGCTTGTTACATTGTTTTCTTTTGCATCTTGGCTACTTTTACTACTAACACTTGTTACTAGCCTATCTTGCTTTTATGTGCCTTGGTTTTACCACCCACATCCCCTACACTCTGCAGTCTCCACTTTCGTGGATGCATATCAATGTTTGGTCCTCTCCTTTGGACCATATTCTCGTCAAAACGTCACATGCACCCTAAATGAGGGGGCATCTATTGGGTGAACAAATCACCCCTCTGACCTTAGAGCTACAATACATAATCAACACAGAATACAATCCACGAACGTTCTAGAATCATACTTAGACCTCACACATAAAGCAAACACTAGCACCCGAGTTGGACGGTGCGGTGGGCACTTATGTCCCCCTTGAGCGCTTGTGTCCTGGGGAAAACACAATCAATTTCTTAGATCAACACAATCTACAACAACTTTCGAACAATTTTACGATGGTAGGCACTTGCCTCCATTCTGACGAATTCACTTTATCAATACATTTCAATTACAATCGGGACTAATCGGAACAATCGAAACAAATCGGGGCATACCATCTGCAGGTGGCGCTTATTCGGAAAGCGTCATGGAAGGAGAGAAAAACTAGACCTCTCTCCCCAACATTATTCTCTTGGCATGAAATCACCCAAAAAATCGCACTTGGTGTGAGAACGCCCAAAAAACTCACTCTCGGTGTGAGATCTCCCAAAAAAAACTCGCTCTCGGTGTGAGATTGCCTAAAAACCTCGGCATTCGGCAATAAGTTTAACAAAGATCTCCAAGCAAATAAGGATAATTCTCTATCTTTTGCACTCTTATACATCAGGTGTGTTGGTGCTCAATCTAAGCCCTTGGATTGAGTTAGTCTTTTCTTAGACTCTCCGTAGATGTAACCATTTTGTGTGTTTCATATTGTTCCCCTTGCTTCAAATTTCAATTTGAGTAAAGGATAATTATCAATTTGTAAGAAATTTTGTGCCTTGTCAAAATAAAAAGAAAGGATTTAGCGGAAATATTGGAGGACTGTCACCATAAGAATTCCCCGGGGACTAGTTAATGGAATATTTGATCAAAGTATAAAAGCTTGACTTGCGGGTGATCGGGATATGTTTACATCTTTCGCAAAGGTAAAAAACATGCAATCAACACCAAATGACAAATTTAAAATGGACTTAGCCATTTAAAAAATCTTGGGACGTTCAAATGGCCATCAAATATCTACACCGCCAAGCAATTCGAATGCCCACGAAGCGAAGGATACAGGGTGAGATTCCAAACCTCTTTGACCCATTCAGGTTTCACAAACTTCAAGTCTACGGAATGTACCAAATTCATCGATTTCGGTTACGTGATGGGGCGGACAAAGTCGGCGGCCGACGGTGGGCACATGTCACTATTCCAAAGACATGGGGTGAGTAAATGGGCTCTCGCGGATGTAAAGTCTGCGCAGAATGAGCCATATTTCAAAGGGCGGCGGAGTGCATGTGATCGGGCGAGTCAAGGCATAATACGTGGTAGCATTTCTCGCAGAACCAACAATGAAGTCCACCAGGATAAAAGTCATGATGCGAAGGCCCAACCAATGAAAGGAAAACATGAAAGTAAGAGATCCCGACACTACGAAATCCAAAGCATGCGTGGAGCTTTCTCATTGGTTTATGCTTCGTACTCTAACAAGGTTGACACCGCAAAGGTGCGTGATCTTTCTCATTGGTTTATGCTTCACACTCGACGATGTTCTTGTAAATGAAAGTGAATTGCGAACTAAGTGTGGAGCTTTCTCATTAGCTCACATTTCACGACGTCGATCAAGGTTATCAATCACTCGACATTTCAAGGAGCGTGGATCTTTCTCATTGGCTCACGTTTCGCAGTGGTCAGTCAAGGTTATCAAACACTCTGACATTGCGAGGAGCATGGAGCTTTCTCATTGGCTCACGTTTCATGGCGATCAATCAAGGTTATCAAACACTCGACATTGCGAAGGAGCTTAGAGATTTCACATTGGCTCACGTTTTTGACGGTCGATCAATGTTATCAAACATTCTGACATTGTGAGGAGTGTGGAGATTTCTCATTGGATCATGTTTCGTGGTGGCCAATACAAGTAAAAGAAGAGTCTAACAGGTGAAGGTATGTGACATTTTCTTATTGGCTCACATTTCATAATAGAACATACATGCGCGCAAAGCCACATAACACAAAAAGTCAGGGAAGTAGAAACATAGTCAAAGCTCAACCCTGCAACCAACCAGAGACCAACATGTGGCAGTGAAGGCATGGAACCGATCCCAAAATACTAACGAAAATTGGATATTTTCAGTTAGACAAATTACATTCCCACTTTGATTAAAGCTCTTTCTTTATGAACAAGAAGGAGATTTACTTACTATTTTGGGTGGGGGAGCGAATTGAATTGTAAGAACAAACCAAATTTGTATAAATATGGGGCTTGTCCTCATATTTTAAAGGCGGTTTGTTTTTCTATTTTTGAAAGAGTTGAAAGATATAATTGTAAGATTGCATGTTTCTTTTGTGAAATGCATATGGATTTCAATTTCCCAAACTTTTGTGTCAAGGTGGTTGCAATGTACAACCATTGACAAACATTGAGAGCATTTGATTTATGTTCCCTTGTTAAGAAATTCAAGATCTGAATGAAATATGTCCGCTTATGAGCTTTAATTTCTATATTCTAGGTTTTGTATGTTGAATTGTTGATTGATGAGTTATATTTTCTGCTACAATTTTGTGTTTATTGCTTCTTTGTGTAGTACACTAGATCAATCCTTAATGGTTGTGCTTTGGTCATTAATTCAATATTGTGTTGTGAGCATTTACTCTATAATATTGAACGTAATTCTAAAATCCTTACTGTAACCATTTTGTTGAGTGATTTTTGTTAGCCTTTGAGTGAATCTTGGGCGTATGAGAATAGAAGTAGTAAATAATTTATTAGAATACTTGCACAAGCTTTTGTGTTGAGTATTTTAGAGATTGTGTTGAAACTTTGCATCTGTTGGGTATCAATGAATGCAAATATTCCTTTGGAGAAATTGTCACTACTTAATCAAGTGTTATGTACTTTCTAGAATAGCAGGTTGCTTTAGTAAGTGTTAAATGCTTTGTTATAAGGAATTTTTCATCATATAATCCCCCTTTGTGAAGTTAAAACTACTATAATTTATCCCACCCCATACTAACTTTCATTCGTTGTTTTGTTGCTTTGTCTCTAAATATCATTGGTGTGCCCATTAGCTTTAATTATACTATCAAGAGAATGCAAGAGCAACCAAACTTTGTTATCTATAGTAACTTGTGTCTGGTATGGTAAGCATATACAACATTTTTGTGACAACTCGTGAGAGTGAAGTGTTGTATTCATGGCCATGTTTATCTCAGATTGATCCATCATTTAACAAATTGAGGGGAATAAAGACCCTATCTCCCCTTTGCATTCAGGTTACCCCGCGGGTCCTCTCACCCTAGTTCAAGGCAGGACCAAAAGTAGCAAGATGAGGCCATCCCCTTTGTATGTGCCCCTCAATCACCTCAAGGCTTGATCCCAAGGAAAGTGTTAGACCCCTCCCCAGATACAAATGACATATACCATCTGGTCTACCACCATCCAAGCATCCCCTTTCTAAAAGAATGTTTTCAAGCCACTAGGGGGTGTAGAATTGAGGACCAACAAGGTGTGCACTTTCCTTTCACATACTTTCACACTTTTACTTATACACATGTTACTTTGCTTTCTCATATACGAAATTTGACTACTTTTTCGCTCTTCTTTTGCATATCTATCCTTCATACACAACAAGGAGCAGTTCGCATCGATAAACACATCACACTACTACGCACACACCTCGCCCCTAGGCTCAACTTCCCTTTCCTAGTATTCACGCTTCATCAGTAGTGCCCTCATTTTACACACCTAAATACAACAGTAAAATACCAGGATAATTTTTTTTTTTGACTTACATTGCTCACGACACACAACACAGTAAGGGCTCCAAGTACAGAACTCGACACACATGCGACAATCACATAAGTCATCGACTCACATAGACACATGCAGATGACATCGACATGTCGATACCACACTTTTCCCAACGAATGAATACTAGCAAAGACCCAACCACAAGAAACGTGACTTTAGGAACAATGAACCCACGACAAATCATTACTTTAAATGTATTTTAGTTATGGCTAACTTCCCAAGATCCTTATTAGGTAAGCATGATTTTCTCCCTTTTTCCACCTACATGTCCTGAAAATTCGTTTCGCAGTTCACTTATTGTTCAACCATTTAATTTGCTCTTTACCCTTATAACAATCTTCAGAACTTACATAAGTATTTTTCCATATTTCAAAATGCCTACAAGATTCTAATTCTCTCATTCTTATGTTAAGATTTTGCTTCTCAAACGTTTATTTAATGGCTACAGTCTTACCCTTACACTCAAGCGAAAGTGACTTGATGTCCAGAACGAAATCAAGGATTTGACGGAGATTTAGACACAGGGCAGCTTTTCACCAAAATATTTCTCGATTCACACTATATTTATTTCTCTACCATTGCTATTATAATTTGAAAACTTATTGAATTCCTATAAGAGTTATATATAGCTAGGTATACATATCTTTTGTTTTCTCATAATTTGGTCGCACCAAGGTGACTTATATTCTTTGAAACACTTGATTATATTTAATTAAGTTTTAAGGACTTCATGAGTGACCTCAATCCTAATCTCCAATCTCGTTCTCATCTTAGGATATGCTTATACATCGCACTATGGTCTCGTTCATAGCATTGTTGTGAAATCAGGAGTTACCGAAGTATTTGACTACCATCTTGAAGGGGTATATGGTCGGAAGAATTGTAAACCATACACGAACCACAAGTGACACCTCCTAATCAGCTGAGGGTTGGTTTCTTCCATTATGCACTCAATGATCCACGCCTCAACTATATAAGAGTTTAAGGCAGGTGGACAAAAATATACTAAACCACATTCAAGGACATACCAAGGGGTTATTTTGATAGAATCCAGGGTTGCACTGCTTAGTCGTTCCTTCGAACAAGGACTCATAAGGTGACTCCTAAGGTGGTCTTCAACACTCAGCCTGGTATCGGACCTGAAGAGAGTACATTCTTCTCGCGAATGCCAAATCTAGAAGGAAACTGCATACTCTGGATAAGGTTGGACCATGTTAATTCTAAAATATGGATTCACGACAATGACGCTAAACCTAATGACTATGACGGTAAACTCCAACGAGGGGTTTTATTTACCTAACCTATGAGGTCTCATCAAATGCAAAGGTTAAGGTCGTTCTTCAGTTTTAAATTTCTTATATGGTAGGAAAGGATCACATCTACAGGCAAGTCATGCACGAATATTTTATTAGGGTTGAGTGTTCCCATTAAAACTCATTACTGTGTTTGCAAGGTAAGAAGGTAACCCTATAATATTAATTTAATCATTTATTAAATACTGAGAAGGTACTACAGTGTATTAACTTCGATTCCAATTTACTAAGTATAAACCAAACAGCCTTTTTGCCATACACAGCTAAAAATCAAATTGAGCTGGTGATTAGAAGTACATTCCATAAGTATCCTTAAAAACTAGCATATCATGCATGTTAGCAAATCTCATTTATAATTTTTCAGTAACAAGAGACTAAATTACACAGTTATTCATTTTACAATGACCTATAAGAGTTACAAAAATAATAATTAAATTTCACATCGCCTTCTTCGTCGTCATTCATCCATCCTGCAAAACCCACGTGAGCATGATATCAGCGATAATTCGCTGGCATGGCATCCACCCTAATCAATCATAATTGTCATTTTTCAGTTTCCCATTTACATCAGAAATTAATTACCATTTGCCAATCGAAATAAAAAGTCTAGAAACATGTATTCATTGCATTTCATTTTTCTACATTTTATAAACCCGGAGAGAGAAAGAGAAGGGAAGAGAGAGAAAATATCATTTTATCAAAGGTCCCAAAACACACAAGTTTCATTATAGTGTTTTAAACAGTTATTTACGTGAGTAAAAAGTTTCCAGGGTGATTTGACCACCCTACGAGGGTCCGCAGCTTTCTACTTTTACATTTTCTCACTAGCTGCAAAACGTACAAAACAGGCTCGGAGGCTAAGAAACTGCTTCCAAAGGTTATCTTCCGATGAGCATGCACGTCACGACTAACTTTCTACGTGTCCCCAGATATACCCAGAATTCATAGCAGTTGACGGAATTGAAAAAGAGCAAACGGTTTGCGTTTGGCGGTTAGTTTTCCGGGGCCACTGGTCATAGTTCACCCAGTTGTAAAAAGACAAAAGTTAGCTCGAGTGGCCCAGAAACCCGTGTCCAAACCGACATCCGACGGATGCACGCGTAACGAGACTCTTCCTACTAGTTTCCCCTATGTAAGGAGAGTTCATCAGAGTCGACGGGGCTGAGAACTGGTAAACCATTTTCAAATGGCGACAAGTTTTCTGGAGCGACAAGACGAAACTGGACCAGTTTGACCTCGTCGAAACTGTGACCGGAGGCCTACAAAATGGCTTCGCCAAACTATCCCGAAAAGTTCTCTTTCCTATACCGAATGTCCCATGCATTTGTCTAGTATAATCGCTAGAGGTTTGTGAAGACGGGAAGTGATTTCTCTTTCCAGTTTTCAAATGGCGATCCAAAACGAAAGCCAACTTTCTAATTTTAACGACTTTCTACTGTTGTAAACTAGTGTTACAGGGCTCCTATAAGGGCGTCAAAAGGATGTCACATGATCGTTTCGGGTCAAACCAAAAATCAAGGCGACTCCTCGTATACCAAGGTACCCGAACGAAACTTCACATCTCGTTTCCAGAGTTGCGAAGGGTACTTAGTGAGTCTCTGAAAATTGCAAAATTTAACTATTTTAAGTAGGAAGAAGGTCATCTTAATCAATGGAGAGTCAAATTTGTCTGGTCGATAAAACGATATTGAATAGGTCAAAAGAGTAAGAGTTTTCTAGGTCATCTCGAAGCGAGGGTGATAGTTCGTGTTTTAAAGTAGGCGAGTTTTAATGGCTTCGAGAGTTGCGACACGACGTTTTATTGTTTTGCAATGAGTTGAAAAGACATTTAGCCGTATTAAAAATCTAATAACTTAATATTCTATTTGGTTGCAAAAGAGAACTAAAATACGAGAATTAGGAGAGGTAAGGGAAGAAGGACCATGCCTGGGGAACGAAGTCGGTCGAAGCCGCAGGCTTGGGTTCAGTCTCTTGCTTGGCACTTCGTCAACTAGACCACGAGCGTCCCCAGCTCCACCATTTAACATACATGTCTTCTGGATTCGACCCACCACTTGCTGAGCATGATCAAAGGGTTTCTTATTGTTGTTGTTTGGATAGGATGATATCTTCCTCCTTTTGTGTGTAGCCTCAAATCTTGCAACCATTAGACCAAGATCTTTGAAGGCGTTTAGTCAAACACTTCACATGCCTTAAGCATGCCTCCACATTTTGCACATTCTCATGTGCTCATCAAAACCAGCAACATAATGATTAATTTTCGGCATGATTCTACAAGAGGCACTCATGCCAACGAAGTATTTACAACCCTCATGCACTGAACATGCATGGCTGAAAGCCAATTAAACAAAAATGAAGCTTACATGGTCAGGGTATGTTCCATAAGACCACGTCTCTTGAGGCATTTTGTCAAACAACCCAAACGCCTTTTAAACAAATCCATTTTGTGCATACAGCTGCCATCATGGCATTCCATGAAATAACATTTCTTTGAGGCATTCAAAAAGACAGGTCTGCGCCCCTTTTTTTTTTTATAACAGACCCGTTTTTTGCATATCCTGCTGACATTGTAGTCCCCGAACTGCATTTCTGCCACGCATTCAGGAAAACAGTTCACATGTTTCCACATTTTGGCAATGTATCTGCCAGGGCGCATGCAACTAACACATCTGACAAAAAAAAAAACTTCCAAGCGCTGAAATCTGGGCGCGCGTTTTTTTTAACACAGGCTGGGTATTTGCTAGACTGAACAAGCTGGAAACATGTTTGAGGCGCGTCCATACTCTATCCCATACGCTTTAGGCGCCTGCAACAACATCTGGCAAAAATCCCTCTCTCCAACGCTCATTTTTCCCACGCAGGGGGTGTGAGGCACGGCCTGGGCAAGAGCTGGACGTTTGTGGAGTTTAGATCTGCGTGAATCAAGCATTCCTTCGGACAGACAAACAAAACAAAACAAAAACGCCCTTCAGCGCATTGGTTTGAGTGAAAAGAGCTGTGAACCACCTTTCTTTCAGGCATTTGCTCAAAACAAGATTGGAGTTTCCCCCATGGCGGCGGCAGAAGCACTCTCCCTCTCTCTACACAGCCAAAACGATGGAAGGAGACTTTCTGCCCTAATTCGCCCTTAAGAGAAAACACGGACTTTTTGATTTCATTTTTAATTTCTTTTAAATTTATTTATCTATATTTCTATTTTTATTTATTTTTTTGTTTCATTGTTTTACACTTAAGGGAGGCATTACATTCACATTACAATCACTCCACGCTTCACTTGTCCACTGGGCATGTTATTGGCTACACACTTCTCTACAAGGTTACAAGATATGCATCTTCTATCTACTTTATGCTATCGAGTATTCCCTCAAAATGTAGACACAATATCTATGCACTTGGGTACATCTCTAGGTCATACAAGTATCTTAGCATTTGCATGATTCCTAAGCAAGAAAACTAGTAATTGACAACCCCTTTGGCCTTTTGCTTTGTCTTTTGCACTTTGAATGACTTTATACATTTTGCACTATGGTTGGTATTTGATTTGTTTTATTTTTTATGGCCTCGGACACTAGTGCCCAGCTTAGGACAATGAGCATCGTGCACACCTATCCTCTTGGGAGCTCATGTTCTTCTTTACCTTTTTCTTAGCCTTCGGACCCCTTTCGCTTCTTAATTACTTTTTCTAATTTGGGTTGGTTTTTCAATTGCCAATTATGAAATTTAAATAAGGGAATCATATAAATACACAGCTTATGATTTCAAAATTAAGGACCAAGCACTAACATTATCTATTATCACCTAAGCTTACATCCAAAAGCACAAAAGCACTTCAAAGCATTCATCTAGCACACTCATTCAAGGGACAAATGTTGCATCACTCTACATACACAATATATGAGGGGAAGTCTATTATATTCCATTGCACACATTTGCATTTAGAACATTCTAGATCTAGCCCACTATCTTAATTCAATGTGCATAAGAACATCCTATGGCATCATTACACACACTTACATAAAGAACTACATGGAGTCTCGAAATGTAGTGCAATGCCCGTACTAAGTTCACTCTTCAAGTGACCTCCGGTCGATTTCAACTACACATTCTCGCATCTTTTTATTAGATTTGATGTGGTTTGTAGACATGTGTAGGTAAACAACTTGTTTTGCATGTTGCAAGTACATTCGGTGATCAAGGAGAGAAACTAGAGCAACAAACAGAGAGACTAGCAAAGAAAACTCCTCCCGCACGAGAAGACACCATATCTGGATTGTTCACACAGACATTAGCGCTCCCGTACTCCCATGGGCGTTCCTGTCCTGCAACATTCCCGAGTTCCAGAACCTCCAACGAGCATTTTTGACACTCTTCTTAGTTTGTTTCAGTTGTTCACCTACCTAGATCACTTCCAAAATACTCAAGAATCAACTAAGTCTCTTTATCTCCCTCTCTCGGGTTTCATATTTATATATGTTGTTTTCTTACGTCTTACTATATATTAGCATTTTTGAATCATTCATTACAATATTAACTCTGCAATTATATTTAATTCCAATTCATATAAATCAATTTGCCCATGCCTTCTAGCCTTGTCTCCATGACCTTTCTTCCAAAGGATCTTGAAATTGCATCATACACCTAAATTGTGACCTTTACACCATTTACACATGTTATGCCTTGTCAAATCATTTCTCACATGCTTATACTTGACTGTCATAGCGTACTCTCCCCATACTTCTTCCAACGATACCATCTTGCTTGACCTAGGTCTAGGATTAGGCCTAGTTAGACTTGTATCGCCACCTATCATACTACTTTTGACATGTTTTCCACCATGCAGACCTCAATATACCTATGACACATCTTCTTGGACATGTTAGACACCATAACCATCTTTGGAGTTCACACACTAGACCATACATGCTTGAATCATGCCCTAAACCATGCATATTACATCAAGACACCATGCTACAAACACATCATGACACCTCATCACTTCACTACCAATCAACCTTCATCCTTCTTGATGAATGACACCTCATACAAGCTCCTATGCCACCTGGAATCCCTTTGACATCAATGTGACTTGACATCAATAACAACCACACTGACACAATGCCCAACAATCTCCCCCTTTGTCATTGATGGCAACCTCCTTCAAAAACATTGATGGTAACCACTCAAGCAAACACCTTCATACCTCTTTCATGTTTCGAGTACACTCTCTCCCTTTGACATCTATGACAAAGGCTCTTAATCAATCTTGACAACTCAACAACAATGTATACTTACTTGCAAACTCCTTGGTTTGACTTTAACTAATGCAAATGATCCATGGACACTCGCCAAACAAACTCATAGCTTTACTCGGCTCCCCCGACTAAATACACACCTTATTTTGATCTTCATTCTTAATGTGGGAATCCATTGGACCTGAACCTCTAAGAACCATGCTCCTTGTGATCTTCATCTTGGACTTGCTCACCATACATGGTGAAACCATCTCCCCCTAAGATGATGCATCCTCATATAGCTCATAAACACCTTTTGCAACCTCCGAACTTACTCATGATGGAAACTCCCGCTTGAATCATGATTTTTGTAACCATACTACCACTCGAGATCTTTGTCACCTTCTTATGGGTCATCTAGACCTTAAAACCTTATACAAACAAGCTTCAAATGACCACCTTTCACCATTATACTTGATCAGTAACTTCAAGCCTTTCAATGCATTTACTTCTTTGTGACCGAGACTTCACAATCCTTTGACACATGCATGGGAACATACTTGATTATGGAACTTGACACAATGTACCTTGTTCCTCTTCATGGTAGACTACAACTTTACACTTTGACTATCTCAAGCCTTCATGCTTCATGAAATGGTGATCATACCTAAATCTTTGTCCTGCAAACTTTGTCACAACCTGTCTTAGGTCTTCCATAGATCTTGTAGACCTTCATGAAAATCTTGCCACCGACTTGATTGTTTACTAATGTAGACCTATACTAGGTCTTAGGCACAACCCTTGACTCATCAAATCATATTTCACATCCAAATTTAAGCCATTTCAAACTCAAAAGTTCTATTACACTACCTACTAGAATTATTGGTCTTCAAACAAGATAAATCTAGTGTACAAGCCTTGACACATCTTAGTACATTGTTGATCATCAAAGACCATTATATAATTGCTGCAAATTTCCTTGATCTTACTCGAACTCGTATTGTCTAGTTTGGGGTCAACAAAATCCCACTAGAATGATGAGCACATTCTCATCTACTTGGAATGGATATGAAAGTCATAGAAGACAACATTTTCTCACATTTACCATCTTCATTTAGACTTAAATCTCTTATTCATCAACTAAAGCTCTCCTTTTGGTTATCACAAATCTGCAGAACCGACATTGCTCCCCTTGACTCGCACATCTTCTATACATAACCATATTTCATATATATCTATTTACTCAACCCTCAAACTGAAAACATATCTTTACATAGCTTTCCCTTTAAATGACCTCGCATAATGGTGAGTAAAACATTTGGTCCCCACGAGATGATATACTCTTTCATAGGTCCATATATCTCCAAATAGACTCAATCAATACGTACAAATGATTATAGGTCTCATAAACACTATCTCATACAAAATTACCCTTGGAATCACAATACACACTCACCTTTTCATCAAACCAAGGTCTAACAAACTTTTAGCCAATTTCCAAATATTCAAATCAACTTAATCTGCTATGTTAGATCTTTAGCACAATTTCATGATCTTCAAGTACATTTTTTCAATACTTGAGGGTTGTCATACACAGAGCAAGCCTCCACTAGACCTAGTCAACAACATCACTTCTTGCTAACCTCATGACTTTCAAGATTGTAAGATACAAGCATTCCTTGAAAACTTTATTAAGACTTTAACATGAGTGACTTACTTCTACACAATTGTCTCAATCTTGTCACACACACTCAACTTAGCAACTTCTTGGCTCACGTAGCCTTTTATGAATTATCAATCAAACTTGTTTGCAAGATTCTTCATTCTCCTAATACCCACTTAGTTGGGTCATCACATACACCGCACCTCAATCAACCGACGAGCCTATTTGGATATCATCTTTTCCATTTCAAACCTATCTAAGGTCACACCATTTGTTGAGACATTGTTCAACCCGACATCACGGTTCCTAGATCATTGTACCACCATCTTTCTTCTTATAACATCATGAATAAGTGTCCAACAAGGATTCAAACATAGAACAATCGCAACTACTACAAATGCTCATCATACTTGTCAAACCCTCATAGATGATGACATACCTTTATGACACAATGCTTCTTCTTATAGAACACGAATTTGTACATGTACTTTCCTTACCTTTATACTTCATCTAGGAGCTCCTACACTCTCTTGCAACACTCTTGAAGACCCTTAGACATCTGCATACACTGACCGATTCATGAAACTTTGTTCGGGCGTCCCTTAAGTTCTTGAGACAACTTGTTTTACTGAGATAACACAACTTTAATCTTCTCCTACTCTTGACAACTACTTCACAACTCCCCATGTATAAATCAAGCTTTGAGACACCATCTTAACAAGCAAGATACCACAACATACCTTCTTCAACCAATCAAACCTAGATGAGATCTTAAAATGCACTCTTGAACTCTCATGCACATGTTATAGTTCTTAAATCTCTTCTCGATACATCATACAAAGTAGAATACCCAATTGACGTACCACATGAAAGCAAACCATACACTAGATAAGATACCCATGGCTTGACCAATGCTGAAATGACTTGAAGTCATTAAAAACATAACTAAGAGTATTCTATACATCGGTCCATACAATGACAATGAATGAGTTCAACATGAACTAGAAATGTTGAACATACCTTGTAGATTTCTTTACAAAGCACACATATGCTTCTCTAACTAATGAATGTCTTCATGAAGCCTAATGAAGACACCCCACAATTCTTAGGTCACTATAAACATATGAACTCCTCATAGGAGTCCCGAAACTCCATGTCTCTCATCTCATCTTGCTTGCATTTAGCCTTTGAGGTCCTCTTGCTTTTCTTTGACACATTAGACTTGATGATTTCATCTACCTTCCTTCTTCTAGTGATTGAGAACTTCAAACACATATGGTTCTCAACTATGGGTTATTCAAAATCATAGCTAACATACATTTTTGACTTATTGTCTAATCATATTCAAACTCCTTGATTGTCTCTTTTTCCTTCTTTGTAAGATCCAATGTCTTGATAGTTTTAGGATCCTCCTTTGCTTCATTTGCTTGACTTATCCTTGAATCTTCTTTGACTGTCTTTATAGGATCGAGACTTCATTACTTACTTGGTTGTACTTGGTTCCTCTTTAGCAGACTTCTTGACAAATAGTTTCTTATCTTGAACACTCTTACCCTATCTAGATGCATCAGACTTCTTCCTATGTTTGAAAGACTCGTAATGATAAAATATTGCTATATGACATGGTTTATGACATGATTTATAGCACAAGACACCATTCTTTTCTCTTAACAAATGAGCTTAGGTTCCAAGTGCAATCCATAGCCTTATGACCATATTCACAACATGAATAACACTAAGCTTTGAAAGAACTTTCATAATCCCATGAATATTCATTCCTTGAGGGCCTTATTTTACAATCTCTAACTTTATAACCAAATTCATTACATGTATAACAATAACCATTAAAAGAATGACCATTGATTGCATTTCGCCGACTAACAAAGTTAGTCCTCTTTGAATTTGTCTCGTTGGTCTCCTTCATGTCTTCAAAAGCACTTGGTCCTTCCATCGTATTAATGCAACTCTTCTCCAACTTCTCATATGTCTTCAATCTACTAGATGTTTGCTCTAATTCTGATTTCAAGGACTTTAACTCAACCTCATACTTGATGTAGTCTTCTTCTTTAGCTCTTAGGGTTTTAACTTCATACTTGAGCTTATGACATTCTTCTTTTATTATAAGAGGTTATATTTGAGATTCCAAGTTTTTGACGGCTTGATCATGCTCATCATTCATGCAATTGAGTTGATATTCATACCCCATCGCCAAGGATTCCAAAACTTCATTTTTCCTTCTTAAATACATCAATGTTGTTTCAACATCAGATGATTTGCTCATTATTGTGCTTGAAGGATATCCTCCAATCTATTAGACTTGCTTCTCAACGACCTTGCTCGATATTAATTTTTAGAAACACAATGACTGAGATAAGAGGTGAATCAATCATACAATTTTTTTTACTTCATTTACCTTAACTTACATTCATCATTCAA
The DNA here is from genome assembly GCA_018340775.1 of Taxus wallichiana var. yunnanensis. NCBI lineage: Eukaryota > Viridiplantae > Streptophyta > Pinopsida > Cupressales > Taxaceae > Taxus > Taxus wallichiana. The sequence goes on from CM031233.1 coordinate 114,676,864, forward strand.
AGCATCCATCCAACATACCTTTTACTTCATTTACATTAACTTACATACATCATTCAAAGCATCCATCCAACATACATAATTAATGTGAGCTTATTAAATGTATAACTACCATCCACGAGTACACAAAACATGATATAACACATTAACACCAAATATAAGGTAGAAAACCCTAAAAAAGAACCGTTGCACATATTATACAACAAAGGAATTTAGTGAAACACCAACCTCACAAAGAACATCAACCCCTAGTTTATTAGGTCACCAACCCTCCAAGGAACACCAACCCCACAAAAAAAAAATACTAATGAAAATAGGAAAGTGCATGCAACAAAAGAATGCAATTACACAATCTCGAAAGGAAAGAGTTGATAGCTTACAATGTCCAAATCCCAAAACCAATATGCCCAAATACAATGCACTTAAGACACAATTTTTGAAATTTTTTGACATCACTTTTGTTACAATACAATAAACCCCAATTTTATCCACCGAGGACAAATTGGGACAAAGCTATTTTGTTTTTACATTGAAAATGAGTGGTAGTTTTTATGTACAAAGCATGGTTGGCGTATTTAACAAGGGGCCCTAAAGAGCCCATGGTCATCTCTCCCCTTCCCAAATACTAAAGAATTGCCAAGTATTGTCGTTACACAAACACTTCACAGTCAGTCCGTTTTCAATATTGAATATAATTTCGATGACTTACGTTAGATAAAACTCGTATTTTCTTAACGCCTTTTATCATTGTTTTTCTCAATACCTCCTTAAGACATCATGGACCCACTCCCAATCAAGTGGTTTATTTTTCGGTTTATGCATAATATAAACATGAACCTTGGTCTGCTTTTTATACCTTCAAATGTGATGTGCTCTTGCTATCTCTAAACAGAGCATATGCTTATTAAAATCTCTAACGACATTGTGGTATATCTCTTATAAGATTTACTTGAGTTAGCTCACGGATATTTAATGTTGCTTGGCTTTGTGTACCATGTGTACTATGGTTTGCTTAATGTCCCGATTATCTCAAATGCGGTCGAACCTTCACCATAAGATGACTCGTCTATGTATTGAGCTTTGCCACAGCTTTCTATTGATCCCAAACATAGCAAGAACCCATGCAACCTCTTAATCGCTATGAATTTCTTGTAATTTCCATTCTTGTTTTAGCCACTCTTAGTGACAAGTTTTTCCATGGGAATTGTGCGAGTATGTTGACAAGTGAGATATTTTACTTGATGGCATTATGATGAAAATTTTACTTGAAAGTCAAGTTTTTGAAAAGCTTGTTACCTATTATTTAACTCGCTCACGGGATTTCCGCTAGAAATAAAGGAAGATGATACATTTATTTTATAGAAGAAAGAATAGATAAAAACAGACTCAATTTTAAAGCTAACATTACCAACGTCACAAAACAGACATTTGCATGGATCGGACATTTGAGATAAGAGGTGAATCAATCATACAAATTTTTTTACTTCATTTACCTTAACTTACATTCATCATTCAAAGCATCCATCCAACATACCTTTTACTTCATTTACATTAACTTCGCATACATCATTCAAAGCATCCATCCAACATACATAATTAATGTGATCTTATTAAATGTATAACTACCATCCACGAGTACACAAAACATGATAGAACACATGAACACCAACTATAAGGTAGAAAACCCTTAAAAAGAACCTTTGCACAAATTATACAACAAAGGAATTTAGTGAAACACCAATCTCACAAAGAACATCAACCCCTAGTTTATTAGGTCACCAACCCTCCAAGGAACACCAACCCCACAAAAAAAAAATACTAATGAAAATAGGAAAGTGCATGCAACAAAAGAATACAATTACACAATCTCAAAAGGAAAGAGTTGATAGCTTACAATGTCCAAATCCCAAAACCAATATGCCCAAATACAATGCACTTAAGACACAATTTTTGAAATTGTTTTGACATCACTTTTGTTACATACCAATAAACCCCAATTTTATCCACCGAGGACAAATTGGGACAAAGCTATTTTGTTTTTACATAGAAAATGAGTGGTAGTTTTTATGTACAAGATGGTTGGCATATTTAACAAGGGGCCCTAAAGAGCCCATGGTCATCTCTCCCCTTCCCAAATACTAAAGAATTGCCAAGTATTGTCGTTACCACTTCACAGCTTAGGTCCCATTTTCAATATTGAATATAATTTCGATGACTTACGTTAGATAAAACTCGGTATTTTCTTAATGCCTTTTATCATTGTTTTTCTCAATACCTCCTTAAGACATAAAGGACCCACTCCCGAATCAAGTGGTTTATTTTTCGGTTTATGCATAATATAAACAACCTTGGTGTGTTTTTATACCTTCAAATGTGATGTGCTCTTGCTCTCTCTAAAAAGAGCATATGCTTATTGAAATATCTAACGACATTGTGGTATATCTCTTATAAGATTTACTTGAGTTAGCTCACGTATATTTAATGTTGCTTGGCTTTGTGTACCATGTGTACTATGGTTTGCTTAGTGTCCCGATTATCTCAAATGCAATCGTAACCTTCACCATAAGATGACTCATCTATGTATTGAGTTTTGCACAACTTTCTATTGATCCCAAACACAAAGAAGAACCCATGCAACCTCTTAATCGCTATGAATTTCTTGTAATTTCCATTCTTGTTTTAGCCACTCTTAGCGACAGGATTTTCCATGGGAATTGTGCGGGTATGTTGACAAGTGAGATATTTTAATTAATGGCATTATGATGAAAATTTTACTTGAAAGTTGTTTTTGAAAAGCTTGTTACCTATTATTTAACTCGCGCTCTGGGGTCGCCGCTAGAAATAAAGGAAGCGAATACATTTATTTTATAGAAGAAAGAACAGATAAAAATAAACTCAATTTTAAAGCTAACATTACAAACGTCACAAAATGATATTTGCAATGGATCGGACATTTGAGATAAGAGGTGAATCAATCATACAAATTTTTTTACTTCATTTACCTTAACTTACATTCATCATTCAAAGCATCCATCCAACATACCTTTTACTTCACTTACATTAACATACATACATCATTCAAAGCATCCATCCAACATACATGATTAATGTAATCTTATTAAATGTATAACTACCATCCACGAGCACACAAAACATGATAATACACATGAACACCAACTATAAGGTAGAAAACCCTTAAAAAGAACCTTTGCACATATTATACAACAAAGGAATTTAGTGAAACACCAACCTCACAAAGAACATCAACCCCTAGTTTATTAGGTCACCAACCCACTAAGGAACACCAACCCCACAAAAAAATATTAATAAAAATAGGAAAGTGCATGCAACAAAAGAATACAATTACACAATCTCAAAAGGAAAGAGTTGATAGCTTACAATGTCCAAATCCCAAAACCCATATGCCCAAATACAATGCACTTAAGACACAATTTTTGAAATTTTTTTGACATCACTTTTGTTACAATACCAATAAACCCCCAATTTTGTCCACCGAGGACAAATTGGGACAAAGCTATTTTGTTTTTACATAGAAAATGAGTGGTAGTGTTTTATGTACAACATGGTTGGCATATTTAACAAGGGGCCCTAAAGAGCCCATGGTCATCTCTCCCCTTCCCAAATACTAAAGAATTGCCAAGTATTGTCGTTACTACCCACTTCACAATCGGGGCCCATTTTCAATATTGAATATAATTTCGGATGACTTACGTTAGATAAAACTCGGTGTTTTCTTAATGCCTTTTATCGTTGTTTTTCTCAATACCTCCTTAAGACATCATGGACCCACTCCCACAATCAAGTGGTTTATTTTTCGGTTTATGCATAATATAAACAGAACCTTGGTGTGTTTTTATACCTTCAAATGTGATGTGCTCTTGCTCTCTCTAAAAAGAGCATATGCTTATTGAAATATCTAACGACATTGTGGTATATCTCTTATAAGATTTACTTGAGTTAGCTCACAAATACTTAATGTTGCTTGGCTTTGTGTACCATGTGTACTATGGTTTGCTTAATGTCCCGATTATCAAAAATGCAGTCGGAACCTTTAGCCATAAGATGACTCGTCTATGTATTGAGCTTTGCCACGACTTTCTATTGATCCCAAACATAGCAAGAACCCATGCAACCTCTTAATCGCTATGAATTTCTTGTAATTTCCATTCTTGTTTTAGCCACTCTTAGTGACAGAATTTTCCATGGGAATTGTGCGGGTATGTTGACAAGTGAGATATTTTACTTGATGGCATTATGATGAAAATTTTACTTGAAAGTTGTTTTTGAAAAGCTTGTTACCTATTATTTAACTCGCTTTGGGGGCTGTTGCTAGAAATAAAGGAAACTGATACATTTATTTTCTAGAAGAAAGAACAGATAAAAACAGACTCAATTTTAAAGCTAACATTACCAACATCACAAAAGGACATTTGTAATGGATCGGACATTTGAGATAAGAGGTGAATCAATCATACAAATTTTTTTATTTCATTTACCTTAACTTACATTCATCATTCAAAGCATCCATCCAACATACCCTTTACTTCATTTACATTAACTTACATACATCATTCAAAGCATCCATCCAACATACATAATTAATGTGAGCTTATTAAATGTATAACTACCATCCACAAGTACACAAAACATGATAGAACACATGAACACCAACTATAAGGTAGAAAACCCTTAAAAAGAACCTTTGCACATATTATACAACAAAGGAATTTAGTGAAACACCAACCTCACAAAGAACATCAACCCCTAGTTTATTAGGTCACCAACCCCACAAAAAAAAATACTAATAAAAATAGGAAAGTGCATGCAACAAAAGAATACAATTACACAATCTCAAAAGGAAAGAGTTGATAGCTTACAATGTCCAAATCCCAAAACCCATATGCCCAAATACAATGCACTTATGACACAATTTTTGAAATTGTTGTGACATCACTTTTGTTACAATACCAATAAACCCCAATTTTGTCCACCGAGGACAAATTGGGACAAAGCTATTTTGTTTTTACATAGAAAATGAGTGGTAGTGTTTTATGTACGGCATGGTTGGCGTATTTAACAAGGGGCCCTAAAGAGCCCATGGTCATCTCTCCCCTTCCCAAATACTAAAGAATTGCCAAGTATTGTCGTTACTAGCCACTTCACGATCAGGGCCCGTTTTCAATATTGAATATAATTTCGGATGACTTACGTTAGATAAAACTCGGTGTTTTCTTAATGCCTTTTATCATTGTTTTTCTCAATACCTCCTTAAGACATCATGGACCCACTCCCACAATCAAGTGGTTTATTTTTCGGTTTATGCATAATATAAACAGAACCTTGGTGTGTTTTTATACCTTCAAATGTGATGTGCTCTTGCTCTCTCTAAAAAGAGTATATGCTTATTGAAATATCTAACGACATTGTGGCATATCTCTTATAAGATTTACTTGAGTTAGCTCACAAATACTTAATGTTGCTTGGCTTTGTGTACCATGTGTACTATGGTTTGCTTAATGTCCCGATTATCAAAAATGCGGTCGGAACCTTTAGCCATAAGATGACTCGTCTATGTATTAAGCTTTGCCACACTTTCTATTGATCCCAAACATAGCAAGAACCCATGCAACCTCTTAATCGCTATGAATTTCTTGTAATTTCCATTCTTGTTTTAGCCACTCTTAGTGACAGGATTTTCCATGGGAATTGTGCGGGTATGTTGACAAGTGAGATATTTTACTTGATGGCATTATGATGAAAATTTTACTTGAAAGTTGTTTTTGAAAAGCTTGTTACCTATTATTTAACTTGCTCGGGGTCATTGCTAGAAATAAAGGAAACTGATACATTTATTTTCTAGAAGAAGAAAGAAAGATAAAAAGACTCAATTTTAAAGCTAACATTACCAACATCACAAAAGGACATTTGTAATGGATCGGACATTTGAGATAAGAGGTGAATCAATCATACATATTTTTTTATTTCATTTACCTTAACTTACATTCATCATTCAAAGCATCCATCCAACATACCCTTTACTTCATTTACATTAACTTACATACATCATTCAAAGCATCCATCCAACATACATAATTAATGTGAGCTTATTAAATGTATAACTACCATCCACAAGTACACAAAACATGATAGAACACATGAACACCAACTATAAGGTAGAAAACCCTTAAAAAGAACCTTTGCACATATTATACAACAAAGGAATTTAGTGAAACACCAACCTCACAAAGAACATCAACCCCTAGTTTATTAGGTCACCAACCCCACAAAAAAAAAATACTAATAAAAATAGGAAAGTGCATGCAACAAAAGAATACAATTACACAATCTCAAAAGGAAAGAGTTGATAGCTTACAATGTCCAAATCCCAAAACCCATATGCCCAAATACAATGCACTTAAGACACAATTTTTGAAATTTTTTTGACATCACTTTTGTTACAATACCAATAAACCCCAATTTTGTCCACCGAGGACAAATTGGGACAAAGCTATTTTGTTTTTACATAGAAAATGAGTGGTAGTGTTTTATGTACAGCATGGTTGGCATATTTAACAAGGGGCCCTAAAGAGCCCATGGTCATCTCTCCCCTTCCCAAATACTAAAGAATTGCCAAGTATTGTCGTTACCAGCCACTTCACAGTCAGGGCCCATTTTCAATATTGAATATAATTTCAGATGACTTACGTTAGATAAAACTCGGTGTTTTCTTAATGCCTTTTATCGTTGTTTTTTCTCAATACCTCCTTAAGACATCATGGACCCACTCCCACAATCAAGTGGTTTATTTTTCGGTTTATGCATAATATAAACAGAACCTTGGTGTGTTTTTATACCTTCAAATGTGATGTGCTCTTGCTCTCTCTAAAAAGAGCATATGCTTATTGAAATATCTAACGACATTGTGGTATATCTCTTATAAGATTTACTTGAGTTAGCTCACAAATACTTAATGTTGCTTGGCTTTGTGTACCATGTGTACTATGGTTTGCTTAATGTCCTGATTATCTCAAATGTAGTCAGAACCTGCAGTCATAACCTGCAGCCATAAGATGATTCGTCTATGAATTGAGCGTTGCCACAGCTTTCTATTGATCCCAAACACAGCAAGAACCCATGCAACCTCTTAATCGCTATGAATTTCTTGTAATTTCCATTCTTGTTTTAGCCATTCTTAGTGACAGGTTTTTCCATGGGAATTGTGCGGGTATGTTGACAAGTGAGATATTTTACTTGAAAGCTGTTTTTGAAAAGTTTGTTACCTATTATTTAACTTCGCTTTGGGGCTGCCGCTAGAAATAAAGGAAGCTGATACATTTATTTTCTAGAAGAAAGAACAGATAAAAACAGACTCAATTTTAAAGCTAACATTACCAACGTCACAAAACAGACATTTGCAATGGATCTGCCATATGCTAACTTATGCGGACTATTAATACCTGTTGAACAAATGACATCTAAATTTTGTCAAAATCAAAAGGATACTAAATATTAATAACATTTCATTTCCTCTTATACCCCATATAAGCTACCTTCTCTCTTAAAGCCAATTACAATCAAACTACAATAGACAACACAAAAATGTTATATGAAAATATATTAATTTAATTTATCTGCTTGAATTTATGAGAATCCTGAAATACAGTTGAGGTGATTAATACAGTTGTTCCTATTCATGTCGGACATAGAATACAAATCCCTTTTGCGCTTAACTGAATGGTATTGTAGCTATTACCGCCAACCCAAATAGCATTTGATTACATGCAGATTGAGAGTCTACCAGCTATGGAAACAAAACCAAACCACAGTATTCATATAGTTATTAAGGTTTCACCTCAAACAGTGCTCGCAAATACTAGAGGTTTTCATAAGATATAAAGATTATGAAATAGAAGATGAGGCAATAAATCCTAATACAGATATCTTAAATACATCTATCTGAAATATAGGAGACGTCAATTTCAAGGTTCTTAATTTAGAGACCAAAATATTAATATTTTCCAATTGACTTCTCCAAGCAAAAAGAAAAAGTTTTACAAGTGACAGTCAAATCAACATCAAATTTAAGGTTGAAAATAATCCAATTGACTTCTCCAAGTAAAAAGAAAAAGCTTTTATGTAACAGTCAAATGAGACTCAAATTTAATGTTGAAATTTCCGTGTGATGTTCAATTGAATGTCAGTTAATGTCCGAAATAAATAATTCACGGTTACACCATCACATCACACCCCTTGCCACTATTTACCTGTAAAATATAATTTCACACTAAAAGACCAACCAGAAAAGCTAAAAATCTTTACCCTTTTTCAATATATTAAAGTTTACTCATATCTCCCCTCTTGATCAAAAATTGCAGGTTACTGTCATTTTGATGTTCCAAAAGGACCCCGTAGCCAATAATATTTGGAGCTGTATCATCAAAATGATGTGTTCATTGCCAGTATCATGAAGAAAATGCAGAGTGAAATATCACAAATATTATTGAAATGTTTGGATGAAAAGGAAACAGTCCTTTCCATCAATTTGTCTGACAGAAATAAATTCTTTCATTGACGTCATCAAAGGAGAGTCCACATCAGACAGCGCAGCACCCTGATACAACCGGTAATCTCTGTTGGAGAAACAGGTCCTGCAATAGAGAGAAACCCATCCCAATTGTTAAATGTATTTAACAATCAGGGGGACTTTAAACATACCAACTGTGACCTTATTAACACTATCTCTTCCTTAGATTACAAGATGAATTCTGAAAAAATAACATCCATCAGGGAAACCTATTTAAAAATTGCAAGGGATTACAAGAAATCCATGCTCAGAGCTTATTGAAACGCAGGAAGTCACAAGAATTTATGGCTAAATAAAATACACCAAATCAACGGCTTCAAATATTAATGAGACTCCAAATCACCTACTAACTAGTATAACATAGAAAACAAAGATAGAGATTGTCCAATATCAAAGAAATGATTAAGACTGTACAAAATCAAAGCAAAGATGAAGACTGTCCTGACCAACACAAATAAAGTTGGTTCAATGAATCCCAAGCAAATGAAGCCCCACAAAAAAACATCTTTTTACAGCACATTTCATAGTTTACACGTCACATTTCCAGAAACTCTGTACAACAAAAGGAACACAACATGAACAAACAAATCTATTGTTGGAAAAGCAAATAATGGTTACATGCAAGATTTGGAACCTCCCAATGACCAGAAATACTTGTATGAGGTTGAAATAGAGTCCACATGTAGAATACAAGTATATATAACGGAAACAAAAATATTAATTTGTGTTTTCTGAGCATTCAGGACATTTTACATCTTATAGAGCCCGCCCCTATATCAATGCAGCTACACTTCATTCATAGCTGCATTCTTTTGGAATTTAATCTGGGCGCACAAATATTTTTCAGGGATTAGAATTCAGAAACTCTTGCTTGCATGTTGCAATTTACATGTTTAAGAAACTTTACTTATTATGCTTGTATCTATGTTCGAAGCGTACAAGCATAATAAGTAAGGCATACAAGCATAATAAGTAAAAGATATTAATTTGTGTTGTCCGAGCATTCAGGACACTTTACATCTTATATAGTCGATCCGTGTATCATAGCAACTCCACTTCATTCATAGCTGCATTCTTTTGGAACTTACATTGGGCACACAAATATTTTCCAGGAATTAGATTCTTTCAGGAACTCTTATGAGCATGTTGGAGTTTACACGTTTGAGAAACTTTACTTCTTATGCTTGTCCCTATATTTGTAACATTTGCTATCAGTACGGGCATTTATTCCAGCAGTGATCAAAATATTGTCATAAACATAAACAAAAATATGTTAATGTCCACAACAGATAACAAAATGCTCTCAGTAAAAGTTGAACAGCTGATAATAGAGTATTCATAGAATAATCCCTCATTGTGGGAAGTAGAATAGCTGATTATGAGCAGAAAGGGGATTCCCATATGTTTCCTTTCAGAAAATTAGTCTCATTTTAATATTGAGATGAACTTTCAAATATGATCATTTTCGTTTTCTGAATCTGCGAGTACAAACCCAGAAAAAAAAAGACAATTTCATCAAAATATAAATTCAAGGATCGTGCTGTGAACAAAAAAGTAAAAAAGATAGCTGAATGCGATATCAGCATCCTACAAAAATTGTGGAATGAATAACAAATTATAAATAATTATATAAAATGAACATAAAAATGTAAGAAGAGATTCAAGTCTACCTTCAAAGTGCTACATATCATGAAATAAAAGAAACAAATCCACTAGACATATCAAGGGCAAGAGTAGATGAAATTGCCAAGGATTGCACAGTCTAAAGATAAAGACAATGAATGCTCTCCGAAAAAAGTACATAACAATTAATATTGAAACAAGTTTGAATTAAAACCACTTCAAGATCAAAATGGAGATTGACAGATAATTATAGACTTGTAACAATACAATACAAAAACCATGTTATACCCCAAAACAATGACAATTGACAACACAGTACATAGAAACAATTTAGTCATAACCAATTAAGCATAAGTGTTTATAATCAGACTGCAATGAAATACATAAAATCAAGTGAACATTGCCAACCTAATATGGTGGTATGTATGAAGACATTCCCCCAACGTGCCGCCTCCCTGTGAGGTTCTAGGCAATGCGGACTGGCTCAATTGTGAAGTTTGATAGCCACTCATTCCTCCCTGCAGCGCTCCCGCTTGCGAGCCATACAGACCATGTACCCCTGGGTTAACGCTCCCATCTCCGCCTGCATAGGACCCCATACTTGGATACATACCTGAACCCAAGGAAGACGGATTCAAAGAAGCTCCCAAAGAAGGATTAACAGAGCCCAGAAGTCCCGAGTTCAAGCCAGAAAAGTTCTGATTTTGACCAGCTAAATAGGCCATATTGAAACCCTGGTTAAATTGCAAAGCTCCGCCCAATACCCCAGCGGAACCGAGAATTGAACCCTTGCCGTAAGTCAGAGCCAGGTCATTAGGATCCAGAGGCCCTGTCAACGCAGACGGCATGTTAATCTTCTGTTTTTTGTTCTCCGTGGCTCGTTTACACTGCATGGAATGGCCATCAATGATCTTATTGGGCTCCTCAAGAGCCTTCTTAGCCCCTTCCGCAGTCTTATATATAAAAAGAGCATACCCTTTGGACTTGCCAGACTGCTTATCAAACCCTAGCGGCCCTTCTTCTATTTCCCCATACTTCAAAAATGTTTCAGAAGCTTATCAGCAACCACATCAGGAGGAACAGGACTTACATAAATCTTCCGCCCGGCGAAATCATTAACCGGCTGCGCCGGCGCTGTTGGACCGGCGCACGCCATCTGGCAGTTGATCATTCGGTTTCCGATTTTCTTGGTAGGTTCCTTCAAAGCTCTCTGCGCGGCGTCCATATGCTTGAAAGTCACGAAGCCGTAGCCCTTGCATTTACCTGTGGCTTTCTCATTTATGACCGTGCAGTCTTCAAGCTCGCCGTATTCGGAAAAGGAGGCCTTAACGGCTTCGCACGTGGCATCCCAGCCGAGACCGTGGACAAAGATTTTTCTGTGTGCTAGATCTTTGTCTGCCAGTTTTCGGATGCTATTTAAAGTTTCGGGTTTTTTCATGGCGGCGTCGCAGAGAATGGCAATGAGTTGCTCTTTGCTGAAGGGCTCCAGTAGCTTTGTGATTTCTTCCTCGCCGTCATTCCCATTGTCGTGGCCGCTCTCTTCTTGCGGTTCCAGTTTTACAGCGGCTTCTTGTTTAACGACTGCTTGCTCTTGGGCCTTTCTCTTCTTCGCCATGCCTGCTGAAACCCTCAGAAACCCTAGAAAGCCTCGCAAACCCTAGAAACCCCGACCGCCGTAGTGCAGTCGCGAAATACAAAGATCTTATGACGGATTTGAAGTAAATTGCGTTACTTAGGTCTACAGAAGTTTACCATGAAAATAAGCAAAATATGTTTGTTTTAAGCGTTGTTACTTGGATGTGATTAGGGCAAATATGTAAGTAGTTATATATGGTTTGAAAAGGCGGTAATTTGGATCTGACTCGCGCCGACGTGTATATGGCTAGCAGCTATTTTTATTCATTATTTTCATCGGACATCCAATCAAAATGTATTTATACCGAGCCCTTTGGCTTTTATTTCTTAATTTTTAGCCCATAGATTTTTATTGTGGGAAATTGGGAATGTATAAGTACCCTAAACGTGAAAGTTCAAATAATCTCACGCCAAAACTAGTAAAAAACACTTTGAGAAATAATTGTTCGGAAGCCACTCATAAATCCACTACGATGTGAACTCATTTGCAAGTTCCCCATGTATCTACTAATCCAACAAAACATTAAATTTGATTGGTGGTAGAAAGATTTATGGCAAGGAAATTTCCGTCGGTGTATGCTACATGCAAGCATTTGGTTCCCAGTGTCATTCTACTTATATACTTATCTTACTCAATCGTCACCAACTTTGCATTTCATATGGTCGTGTCGCCTCGCGAACTTGTTATTGGTAGCATTGTGCGGTTTTGCCTATAAAGCATTATGTAGTCCATCAATACACATACCTTGAACCATTCAACATCATACAATGCTCATATTCAAGAACGCATTAGTTGCATCATTTGTTCCTCCTAATAAGGGGAGTAAGGAAAATATGTTTGGTGTGTGGAGGCCCAGAGGAGGGATGGATCAAATTAATCTTCAATGGTGCTTTCGGGGGTGATCCTGGTAATGGAGGATGTGGTTGTATTTTCAGAGATTCTAAGTGCCAACCGATTTTGGCCTTGGCTATTGGGGTCATGGAGACTCCTCTAACAATATAGCGGAGGAATGGCCCTCCTTTTGGATTATTGAGGCAAAAAGTAGAATTGGAAATGCATATGGATTGAAGGAGACTCCATTACCATTATTGGTTTGGACTGCAAAATCTCGAAGGCGTGGGTTCTCAAGCCGGTTTGTTTAGAGATTAAATCAATTCTTTCTTTCTTCTCCAAGACTAGGTTCTCCCATGTCAAAAGATCTGGGAATATGGTGGTGATTGCTTAGCCAACAAGGGTGTAGAATTGTGGGACAAATGTCATTTAAAAAGGCAAGTGTGGGAAGTATCCTTTCCCAATGACGTCATGTCCCTACTATCGAAGGATGCTAGGTTGGCGGTTAGTATTGAAGGGGAGTGATTGGGCCTATCGTTGAGCACTTATTTCTATTATTGGATTGATGATGAGTTATTAGGGGAGATTTTCTCTTGGATACAAAGTACGAACACATGTGTTCACATTCGTGTGAGGTGCATTGCGGGGGAATTTTAAGTTGAGCGTGGCAAGGTATTTTTGTCACTTCTACCAATTTGTTTGTGCTTGGTTTAGACGTGGTTATTACGGAGCTTCATCGGGTGATCTCGTGTTTGACAAAATGGTGTTAGCTGGAAGAGCGAAAGTCGTCCGAGCCGTAAAAGAAAGAGGGCCTTAATCGGTGAAGTTGTTGGTGAGCCCTTTTAGCATGGATTGACGGAAAAATTCGGAATGTTGCCATGAGGGGATGGTTAGAGAAGGTGTGGTCTATTGTAGAAAGCTTCGAAGAAGATGAGGAGGCGGACATATGTGAAAGTATGTGGAAATTAATGATTGACCCAAATCAATCAATTGGCAGACGAAATGTATTTAACATCAAGCATGGTTTGAGTGTGGCCAATATTTTATCCAACTCTTTCGGGCAATTCTTTCTGCACAAAGAGCATCTGAGCTTGGAGGAGCGCTTGATTAGCATGCAATTTCATATCCATGCCTTGGTCAAAAGTGTGCGGGTTGTCAGCCCGGGGTTAGAGCTTGAGGCACATGCCAAGGTCAAAATGCCTGAATGTTGTGTGGAGCCATCTTCCTCTTCTACACAAAGCCTTGACAATTAAAATGTGGAAATTATTGCGAGAGATGTCGTTGGGAGGTGCTAAGTAGTAGTTGGTTTGGTTTGCGTCCTAAATTTGTGATTTTTGTAGCGAAAAGTATATAGTTTGCATTTTGTTTTTGGATTAATTGCCTATAATATGTATTTAGATTTTGATGTAGATAGGGGGCTTTCAAGCAACTTTATGCTCCTCTCTATGAATTTTATATGTAAAAGCACGATAATGTGCCTACACAAACTATGAGAGTTCATTGATGATTGATAATATCATGGACTAGTGCTTCATGTAATTTTTGTAGGCTAGGGCCTTCTCCCTAGATATCAATAACAAAAAAAAATGTATCGTTTGCTCAATATCTTATTTTTGTTGGAGGTCCTCTAAATAGTTCAAGGTATTTAAATACAATTTAATCTCAATTATTAGACATTAAATCAACTTGTTTATATGGTGAGTGTAACCTCCTTTGGGTTCCAAAATATGTACTGCAAATGTCTTAGCCATAATATGTTCATTTCTCATGGTTTAGGTGTGTTAGAGTTCATCATGAAAGCAATTTTTGGAGATAAGTTGTTATCATCCTTGTTGCAATTTGAACACCACCTTGATTGAATGCATAACTCGTATGCAAATTACAAGGCTCTTGATCATATGATTCAAGATAACTATGTGTTCTTGTTCCGAACTTCACATTTTGCTTAGGAACCAAACTTGCTTCATTTTGTCTTTATTACTGAAAATTTTGTCATCCTTTTACAACCTTGAAGAACAAGGGTCAAGGTTTGATTTTTTTATCATTATTATCATTATAACTTGAACCTATTCACATTTCTTTACAAAAATGCTTGGGCTTATCTTTTACCCTACTCCCATGGTGTTGGGACTATATTTTCTACATGTTGCTTGTTGACATTTTCCATTTTTCCAATGTGGAAGTAATTTAGTAAGGTTTCACTAATTGATCAATCAAAACACTTTGAAACAAATTTATATAGTTTACTATACATATTTATTATCCCTAGTTTTATCTTTTCTAACATCTTTTGTGTGTTATGTTTTAATGGAAATGATAGGATATATATAGGTGAACAAAGGCAAACTTGCTTTCTTCATATGTGTTTTATGCACTAAAACAAATTATTAAAAACAATAGAAACCAACATGATATGTATTGTAAACGGATAGAATTCATATGTGTTATATGCATTGTATGTGATTTTAAAATGAAGTTTTACATTTTCTACATCATTGTAAGATCTTTTATTTGTCTAAAATTTATAATTGCAATTAAAAATTGTTCATATTTAGTTTATGTTTAACGTCAATTCCTTACATATTAGTAGAAAGAATATTGAAATTTGACCTAATAATTCCCACCTTACCATTATTTGCATCGTTATAAAAATCTCTTTATTCTTTCAGACGTTGTATTCCTTCATTGAATGTTCAAACTTGTACTACATTTGAAAATAACCCATAACAAATATAATAGTTGTATAGTTCTTTCGTATCAAGAGATGGCCAATTCTCATGTGCTTATACAAATTTACGATATTTTGAGTTATGGTGCTAAAGGGCATATAACAAGCTTGTTACTTTAAATGGATGCTCCAACTATAGTAATTGAGTTGAGTGCTTTCATTAAGCGACATGGGAATGGGGAAACTAAATTTTAGTGATTTACGGTGTAGTATTTCACATAGCTACTGAATGATCTCATTCAACAACTAAACACGAGTGGAAAGACTTTGAGGTCTATGCATCACAAGAGACTCTATATGTATTTCATGATACTTTTGAAAAATTAGTTGGTATTAGTGTGTTCTTTGAATGAACTAGCTTATGATAAACAAAGTGGAGGGGGTGACGGTACTCACATCGTCCTTGCATATCAAGCCTTTCTAGATAGATTGTAATATGGTGGTGTTGTTGTGGCCTTTTTTATTGTTGTTAGTAGCATAACTATCGTCAATGTGTAATTAATGTAGTCACAAAATCGTGCACTTTAGACGTTATTTATCCTGGTCTCATAGTACTATTTAGAAGGTTATGGAGTGAAGGAAGTACTAATTAACCCCATCTTTTGGTCATCTTGTTTTACTTTATTTCCTCATTACCCGACCTCTTACACCCATATGCCTAGTCATCTTCTATCTTCCCGCGTTATTTTAGCCTCGACCAGGTGCCTAGATTAGTATTGGGGTGCTCGTGGGTGCCTTGGTTCCACCAGGGGTACCTCGGTCCTTTTTGCACTTTCCCACCTCTTTTTGGGCTCTTTCTAGTCGTTTGAGATCCATATCTTTCTTGTGGTCGACCTTTTCAAGGTTAATTACAAAATTAGATCAAGAGAAAATTAGATCAAGAGAAACTTATGAATATAAAGTTATGAGACCATAATGAGGGACATAGCATCACTTACTACTATCACTCCATCTAGAGTTGCATCCATCTATTGCATTGGAGATCACTTACATCCACATAGCTCCATCATCAAGGCACAAGGCTAGGACATCTAGCATCACACTTCATAGGGGAGGGATTCTATTCTATTCCATGCACACATACTATTACATTTTCTACATTTATTTATTTCTCGCTACTTCACAAAGTACGACTGAAACAAGAGCACTTAGGGCACATTATGCACACACTCACTAGAACTACATTTGGGTCTGAAATGTAGTGCAATGCTTAATTAGTAAGCCCACTGTTGTGGTAGCTGAGGTTAGTCCAACCCATTCATTTGCATCTTTCTTTTTTTTAGGTTTTGATACTTATTTTGGTCTTTTGCAGATCTTTACATCATCTTGGATTATCGAGAACACTCGGTGCGGGACAATGAATCTAATGTGATACACAACAAAGGTTCTAGATCATCTCCCAACCCTGTAAAGATCGGTTTCAGAGCTTTTGCATAGACTAGGGCACACAAATTACATACCAAAGTTCCCACAAGTGCCCCAATCCCCTTCTGGCACTCTAGTCCAGTCAAATTCTCCAACTCCATCCTTTTCGGGACTTCTGCATAGTCATTCTTGCTTCTAGATTTTTCAATCATCAACTGCGACAACTTTGTCCTACGAACATCTATTATTCAATTGATTTTTGTCCTCTTCCCTCTTGCATGTTAGGGTTAACATTTCCTTTTACATAGCTACTTAGATCATTTATATATTTTCTTTATTGCATTTATTTACTTTATTACAGTTGTTCATAGCTTAGATTAAATATCCCCACACTACATAGTTTAGTTAATTTTAGTTAATCATTTTGGTGAACCCGACCGTTTTAACACTTCCTTTTGATCATGTCATCTCCTTATCAAGTTATGGCTCAATATTCTTATCCTACCTTTACACCAACCAAGGTCTTGACATCATTACTATTGTTGTTGATTTCATGTGTCTCAGATACCCAACATCCTCCTCGTTTTGTCACACCTAAGGTTGATTCATCTATTAATGTAGTTACTACTTGTCGTATTCATCCTAATCCACCTACAGATCCACCCACATCTATTCCTCCACCCATTACTCCAACAACTCCCCCCCCTGAACTTCTAAGGGTTATGATATCATCGAACAACTCAAAAAACACCTGCTAAAATCTCTCTTTATGGCTTGTTGCGTAATTCACCATATTTTTGTAACACACTAGAAGTTGTCCTTTGTACCATCCAAATTGAAAGTAATAAGTTTGTTGTGGCATTTTCACATCTTATACAATCTCTCCACAACTTACCCCGTGTTATATATTTCATTGATGAGGATCTGTCACCTTTTGCTAAAAGTAATATGTGTGCTCCTTTCCTTATTATTGTCGTTATGGGCACTACTTATATTAAAAGAATCCTCGTTGATAATGGATCAACTATCAATTTATGTGTTCACTCTCTTTTAAATCAATTGGGTATTAGCGATGACTTAATTTCTAAGAATTCTACCCTCATTCGCGGTTATGACTCTACCACTCACTCATGTATAGGGACTATCTCATTACATATTTGTGTTGGGCCTAAGATTGTTCTCACTAAATTTTATGTTATTGATTCCTCCTTTCAGTTTAATCTCTTATTAGGAAGGCCTTGGACTCACGCAATGCACATTGTTCCATCTACTTTTCACCAATGTTTTAAGTTCTTGCATGATGGTTATGAACATATCATCACCTCTGATCCTAATCCATTCAAATATTTTCGCATGGATCTCATTACTTTTATGGCCATACCACCTTCATAACACATCCCATGTAGCAGCCTTGGCACATATGACATTGGTTAATCTAGCGCTTTGAAGTCTCCTTCTACCACTTGCAATGCTCCAATTATATCCACTCACACAACGACTATTATTTCACCTACAGTATCAGTTCCTACTAGTATTCCTTCTCAACTAGTTATGACACCCTCTACCACTCCACCTACGATGCCACCTACTAACATCCTTGATAATGTTATACCACATGATGATGTTCACACCGATGATTTTGAAGATTCTGATGACGAATTTGATGCTATTAAACTCATGAATGAAGCATTAAGACAACTTGATTTTACCCCTCTCGGTGTAGATGATTCTTATTTCGAAGAAACCTTTGTGGTCGATGGACCAAGCGAATATAGGTTTAAGACCCCTCCATCTACTAATGTTATGGTATTGTATCAAGGATCTATCCATAGTTTCGATGCTATTTCATATCCTCCTCCACGAGTTGCCACTCCACCGCCTTCTTTACATGCACATTATTCATTAATAGGACCTTTTGGAAATACATCCCCGTTAACTCTACGTGTTTGAAACTATTTGTACATGCGATAGTTTGGCTAGGTTCAACATAACACTCAATTACATTTTACCACCTTTTTATTCACCACATCTCTATCATGGCTACTTTCACACAATGACATCTTATGGTGCGCGTGTCTTTCACCTGATTGTTTTTATTGACGCACTCCTCTTGACTCTCCACTCACACTTGGGCAGTCCCGGCTTGATTATATTGGCGATGTACAATAGATGCTCATCATTCTCTGCTCACATTTCCTATGCCTTTCGACAACATTTCTATCCATAATGATTCTTGTCTTGCTTACGCTCCAAATATCTCTCATTGGCATGCTCACGGTTGTCCATCAATTAGATTTAATTTCACATCTTGCAATAAAGGAATAACTACATCTGGTTATTCCTATTTGTTTCATTTTAGTGTTAAAGTAGATTGATTTATTTTAATTAGTTTCTTTGTTTGTGTCTGTAGATTTATTTTATTTAATTTCCAATAACTAGAAAAGAAAAAAGGATAGATTAGAAGTTAAGGTAGATTCATTTGTTTATTTATTTTTAAAGCCTCATTGAAAATACAAAAACAATTAGATAGTTTGCTTTACTTTTCTTTAATTAAATACTTGCAAATCAAACTTAGTTAATTAAAAGGATAAATTAATCATATTTTATTTAATTCAAGTTTATTTGTTTTGTTTACTTAAAGGTAGGAATTAAAGGTAATTTATATTGGAAAGAACACAACTTATATTTCCCTAGCCTTTAGGCTACCTAAACTTAGCTTTCAGCCCCTCTGGATTCTAGCTTGCTTGTTTGTTTCCATTTCTCTTGATTAGGTGCCCACATGACCATTTCAGGTCCACCACAACAACGTATTAGAATTTTCAATCCACTTATAAGACAACCAAACATTGAAAGAAACCAAATTGATATTGATCATCATCTTGAAATAAGAGGAAATTGGGGTATAGAGCATCCATGAATGGCTTTGAAGGACATTTGGACTTTATATAAGTGGATACATTTTGAATGCAAGATTTATGACATGAAAGAAATGCAACATGTATTTAATTGTAGTTAAGTACCGATATTTATAACAACATATCTTTAAAAATGCACCACTTTAACTATGTTTAAATGTTAGTAAAGATGGTGGAAATGAAAAAAGACATACAACATAAAAAGACTACCATATTGTAGTTGATTAACTAAAATTAACTAAACTATGTAGTCTGGGGATAGTTAATCTAAGATACGAACAACTATAATAAAGTAAATAATTGTAGTAAAGAAAATATATAAATGATCTAAGTAGTTATGTAAAAGGAAATGCTAACCCTAACACGCAAGAGGGAAGAGGAAAGAACTCAGCAATAATGGATGCTCACGGGACAATGTCACGGTGATGATTGGAAAATCCATAAGTAGGGACAATGTTGCGGTGATGATGAAAAATCCAAAAGTAGTAATGACTATGCGTGAAGTCCCGAAAAGGATGGAGCTAGAGAATCCGATTGATTGGAGCACTGGAAGGGGCCCAGGTGCCTACGGGTGCTTTGGTCTGCAATCTGGGCACCCTAGTATGTGCAAAAGATTTGAAACTGATCTTCTCGGGGTTGGGAGATGATATGGAACCTTTGATGTGTATTGCATCGATTCACCGTCTGCAAAGTTTGAGTGTCGCCAACAATCCAAGATGATCTAAAGACCTGTAAAATACCAAAAAAAGTATCAAAACCCTAAAACAAGAAAGATGCAAATGAATGGGTCAGACTAACCTCAGCTTCCATAGCAATGGGCTTACTAACTAAGTGTTGCACTACATTTCGGACCCAAATGTAGTTATGGTGAGTGTGTGCATAATGTCCCAGTGCTTTTGTGACAATCGCACTTTGTGAAGTAGTGAGCAATAGATAAATGTAAAAATGTAATAGTATGTGTGCATGGAATAGAATAGAATCCCTCCCCTATGAAGTGTGATGTAGATGTCCTATCCTTGTGCCTTGATGATGGAGCTATGTGGATGCAAGTGATCGCCAATGCATTAGATGGATGTAACTTTAGATGGAGTGATAGTAGTAAGTGATGTCGGGTCCTCATTATGGTCTCATAACTTTATATTTATAGGGTTCTCTTGATCTAATTACGTAATTAACTGGAAAAGGCCAACCATGAGAAATATAAGGATCTCAAACGACTAAAAAGAGCCCAAAAAGAGGTGGGACAAAGGTGAAAAAGGACCGGGCACCTCTGGTGGACTAGGGTGCCTACAAGTGCCCGTGCTAAGATTAACTGCCCGGTCAGGCTAAGGCTAAAATAACACGGGATGATAGAAGTTGACTAGGCATATGGGTGCAAGAGGTCGGTAATGACGAAATAAAGTAAAACAAGATGGCCAAAAGATGGGGGTTAATTAGTGCTTTCTTCACTCCAGAACCTTCTAAATAGTAGTATGAGACCGAGATACATAACATCTAAAGTGCATGATTTTGTGACTACATTTTTCCCCACTTTATGTTGGTGAGAAGAAATCTCGGTAACATAAAGTAGATAGAGATGCATACCTGATGTTCGAGAAGAGTGTAGTAGAAACGTGTCGAAGGGCTAGACAAAGCATGGAATGAAAAAAAGATGGAGGAGCATCGAAACTAAAGATGAAAAATGTGCAAAGAAAAAGTGATGAGAGTGAACGTAGGGAAGAACGCTTGTGTAGGCGATACGGTGTGATGTACCTACATGGTTAGTAAAGCATGTGCTATCACAAAATGTTGTCGTTGTTGTCGTTGTTGTTGTTGTTGTTGTTGTTGCCCCCCCCATTTGACTACTTGTTTCTCATACAACCGGACTTGTAAGGAGAAAACAATCAAGTAGTCAAATATGTATGTATGTATGTATGTGTAAAAAGTAATGTAAAAGACACATGTATATGAAAGCATGTAAATGTAAAATACGTAAATGTAAATGGAAAATGTAAATGGAACATGTGCACCTAATCCATGTCGACAAAGAGAGTGTAGAAGGATATCTTGTCTTTACCGCAAGTTTTTCGGGCTATCTCACGCCATAAATTTGAAAAAGTGTAGGGAGAAAATGTTTTATGTCCTCCAAGATCTAACACACTTCGTTGAATGTGTGTGAAGATATCTTTGTATCGTCCCCGGTTTTTGGGTGACTTGATGCCACCGGTCAAAGTAGTGTAGAGAGGCACACCCACTTAACCTCGAGCACAGTAACTTACTTAGCCGTTAAGTGTAGAGAGGCACACCCCACTTAATGTTATAGAGTGAGGAGTGTCGTTTAAGGACCCATTGTGGCGAGTGTGTGTAGAGATTAATTGATAAGATATTTGCATATAATAAATGAATAATTTGCATAATATAACACAACACAAGAGATATGGGGGGCCAAGATGCCCAAATAATCAATATATGCAGAATAATACCCTTAAGGTAGGGTAACACCATACAATACTCCTTAAGGAAGGAGTAACTCCACAATATCCCAAGATGGGAATCCACTTTGAGGGGACACCTCCAATATACCTCTACCAAGTAGAAGACTCAACTCATACCTTCATGACATTGATACTCACATCCCTTATATAGACATACATTACTCTTAATATATGGGTAACACCTAATCCCAATGTAGGCCGACTCATTACCCAATATAACTAATTCCTATGTGACCCCATATAACTAAGGGGATGTGTGCCACATGTTGGCATCTCCATCAATCCATATACATTATATTATCATATCCCAAGGTACATAACATTGCCTCCCTCTTTGACATGTTTTGTCCCGAACATAAGAAGAAGTCATATAATGAGGGTGCTTTAAATTATTGCACACTTGTCGCCATGCTCGATCATCTAACCACCCATATGAAATCCTAGTGGGTGATGTTGCTCCAAACCTGATTCTATATTCCATTGTTTTCATCTGATTCCATCCTGGTCCATATGTGTTCCTCCTCGACATCCATGCATATCCATAATTATTATTCCTGTGATTCCATGTCATATAATTATTGTTCCATTGATTCCATGTATAGCCAAAATTATTACTCCTCCAATTCCTTGTATATCCATATAGATTGCTGACCTCATGTGTCCTAGCATGTCTCCATGATTTTTTCCTCTCATGATGATGTGGGTGTCTATATGGTGCAACCTTAGTATGCTCAACCTTATCAATCTTTTCCTCTACTTTCTTTTCCTCTTCCAACTTGTTTGTTATTTCTTTTTTCTCTTGAGTAGAGAAATTATTTTTTACTTTTTCATCATGTTCTTCATCCTCTCCTTCTGATTCATCCTTATTCCCTTCTTCAACATCTTCATGATCCAATTTACATTAATTTTTCCTTGCTAAGTGTGATATCTTGCAGTATAATTTTCTTTCTCTTGTACCATAATTTCATGAATTTCTTTTGCACATTAATATTAATTTACTCCCAATGTCTCTAACCAAGGATATCCAAGAACAATATCCATACCATCCATATCTAAAGCATAAAAATTTGAATGTAAAACATATTTATCCATAGAAAGCTTTAAATCTTCAAAACTTGAATCTGCTTACCATCCATTTGAGATTCCTTGATATGCTTTACTTGAACATGTAGATGTTGAGCTACATCCATATTGATGAAGTTATATTTGCTGCTAGGGTTTATGAAAACAATTACCTTTTTCCTTTAAATGTGCCCTTCAAACTAAAATATTGGAGCTTCCTTCCTTGGAGATGCATTATTTGAACTTGTATCTCGATCATTGTCTCTCCTTCTAAATCATGTGTAGCAGCTTCAACCTCAAAATTTTCTTCTTCTTCTTCTTCTTCTTCTTCTTTTTCTTCTTCTTCTCACTATTATCATTAAATTCTTGTACTTCCTCTTGATTTTCTTCTTTTGTTTCCCATCTGTCCATGAAAACTTGTTCCAGTTCCTATAAAGACCAATTAGACTTTTCCTTTTCTAACTCAGAAAACCAAATATGTGCAGGGCCACTAATCCAAAACTTGAATAACCAAATATCTGATGGTTTAGAGAATTTATCCCTAAATTTGTTCCACCATTCTCTAGCATCAATCCTGTCATCTCCAAAAAAAGTTACCATCCCCATGATCCACAAAACTAGGGTTTTAGGAATAGACCCTTTTGATCAAAACTTATTCTAACCCTTTTAGCTAAAGGTCAGCCAAAAATCAAAAATCATAGAACACAAAACCCAATTTAATTTTTGAGAGATTTCCGAAAATGTAAGAAATTAAGGAAAATTCCTACAATTGCGGCCTGTGGAGTAAAATATTGAAAAACATAAAACTGCAATAACTATGACAAAATAGATCCAAAATTCTAAATTTTAGTGGTATCACCTTTGAATATATTCACATCAACCCAAAAAATTATTTCCTAATTCGTCATTATTCAGAAGATATAGATGAAACCTTAGAATTAGGGTTTCAACCCTAAAATAGACATATCTTTTGCAAAACAACTCCAAAAATTTGAAATTTGGAGGGAAGATCAATTGAATTATGTATCCACTCCCCACAAAAATATCTAAAAAATTACAAGTCAATCTCTAGATATAGGTGAATCACCAACATTAGGGTTTCATCCCACAAATTGCCCAGGATCGTTGCTTTGATACCACTTGATAAGATATTTGCATATAATAAATGAATAATTTGCAGAATATAACACAACACAAGAGATATGGGGGCCAATATGCCCAAATAATCAATATATGCAAGAATAATACCCTTAAGGTAGGGTAACACCATATAATACTCCTTAAGGAAGGAGTAACTCCAAAATCTCCCAAGATGGGAATCCACTTCGAGGGGGACACCTCCAATATACCTCTACCAAGTAGAAGACTCAACTCATACCTCCATGAAATTGATACTCACATCCCTTATATAGACATACATTACTCTTAATAGATGGGTAACACCTAATCCCAATGTAGGCCGACTCATTACCCAATATAACTAATTCTATGACCCCATATAACTAATTAAGGGGATGTGTGCCACATGTCGACTACCGACACATATAATTTAAAAAATACACACATTTGTTTATATAATCTATGAGGACACACAATAATCTATTTACTTACTACTTAGATCATGTTTTTCTTATATTTAGAAGAGCAGAAGTTCGTTATTGAAGTGTCAAACCAAACGCGTTTATATTAGTGTGCTCTTCTTCTTGATACATTTTCATTTTTTTTTCCTTGTATCAGGTCCAAATTTAATTTAATATATTACATTTTTGTAAGCACTCTGATGCAAACCATCCACAACCTTAAACACTTTCCAACAAATTTTTCGGTTCTCAAATTCAAACATTCATTATTATCTTGCAATGTGCTTGGCTTTCCATAACTCATGACAACTCTTAAAATTTCAAATTGGTTTCAAATAGACTGAGGGTGACTTCTCATCATGCTTCTAAGTCTCTAACTTAGCCATCACACTCAATGAATTGATTTAAAACACTCACTTTAGTTGTTCTGGCCATCTTTGGCAAAAACTGTCAAATAATCTTCTCAAGCCCACTTCAGGGTCTCACTTTGAATTTTCCAATTGCACAAGCCTCTAATTTTTTTGTGAGCACTTACTAATCTCCAAGGGTGTTACTCAACCCTTCCTTCAAGGTACCATGTCATATTACTTGCCTTAGCAAATAATCTCGTTGATCGAAAACTCTTTCTTGACAAACTAGCCCTTTGTTATTACTTTGTCAGTTCTATCTAACCCTACAAACACCTTCAAGGCCCATAATTATGATTTTTTTATCACCTATGGATCTTATTCAACTATGCTAGGAGTTTCAAGGTCTGGTCGCTAGTGAAAAATAGGTTTCCCTTACCTTATCTCTACCTTTTCTAGTTTCCCGTGCCTCATGAGCAGAGACTGTCATAATTTTCTCCCGAACCATGAGGTGTATCCACTTAATTATTTTTTCATACCTTTCACAACCACATCACAAACATTACTTCTAAATTTGGGAATTTTTTTCGTTAAATCTCAAGAAATCAAATTTTTTTCCTCGATGCCCTAGAATCGGGTTACATGACTAAGACAAAACCGAGAGGTGAAAATTGCATGGTTCTTTCTCAAATTTTGATTTTTTTCAAATCCAAAGGCTCCTAAAGGATGAAAGGGGTTATGTAGAATATTTTCAAACTCTTAGCTTTCTTTGAACCAGCTCCTTAAGTGACCTACATCTCGTTATAACAGGGTCCATAGTTGCAAGAATGGCCATGTTTAAGTCTAAAAGAGATTATAGGGATTCTTTCCACTTAGTTCAACTTGAACAATTACCAATAGTAAAACATCCCTTAAATATAATTCCACTCTTTTCTAAAGCATTATCCCAAAGCACATAAAGGGTTCCAGGTCATTGTACTCTAATAATAAAACCTTCACATTCTACTCATTCAACATTCATAGTTGTATCAATACATGTAATCAACAACTCACCTACAAAGGCTCTAATCACAAGGAAATCAACAATTTTAAACTCAATAATTATTCCTTTTGAGAGTACAGATAGATTCCATTAATTGTTCAAGCTTCATGCACATATTATAGTCATACACCTAATTGTTTGCAAACAATCCTTTCACACATGTTCTTGGAGCTCCGAACTTTAATTTTATCGATTGATCAATAGCTCTACAATAGTTATAAGCATGCATATATGCTTCCAACTCAAATTCTTGTATAAGCTGTGTCATTATTGTTCATGATGACATCTTATGGGCTAGTTACATGCTAAAAGGGAGTTACAAAAAGGAGTGAGAGTTACAAGATTCCTTCAAGATCATGTTGGAGTTCTCATGACAATTATGAAGATTCTATAAACCTATATAAACCTAATCAGACCCTTAAGAAACATACACATGTTGACAAGCCTATAAGTGGCTTTAACAACATTCAAAATTTCAAACTATGCCAAAATGGAGGGAAACCTCCTTATTTGAACATTAGACCTCCATAGATTACATGACCACTTAATGAATCTTAAGACAACCTAAGGGACCTAGAAACCAAAATTTGATGACACGCATCCTACATTAGGCCTAGTAGTGATTCCCCTGCATCATACTACCAAGGGGGAAAAAGAAGCTTTCTGTGGTGTTTGGCTTGCAAGCTAATCTTTGCTCCTTCTTTCTTCTTTTCCAACTGCATATAAGCTTCTGAGAATGCACTCTGACTGAGTTTGTTTCCCAAAGCCTCCTTAGTGGCTGGACCTTACTCTTTGCAAGTCTCCTCTCCTCTGAATCAATCCTCTTCATGAGTTCATTGATTGTGTTAAGGCTGCATATTGTCTCTTCTATCTCTTGCTTGAAGTTATGCACTTGTTCCATGGTCACTTGTGATGGTTCTTGAGGTGCTCGAATGGTAAACCATGCTTGACACCTCCTTGTTTCTCTCCTTGATTCATAACACCTTCAAAATTGAGCAATTTTTGTGGTTGCTTGAAGTATGTATCTTCATATGATTACTCTTCCTTCACTTCATGTCCTTGACCTACATACACAACTTCCAAGGAAATGTTAGTTTGTAAAACCGAGTCTCTCCTTCACACTTGACTGATATGTTCTTGTCATGCATGTTCTCCTCTTTTTTTGCACTATTGGATCTTCTTGGACTGTTTTTAGGCATGCTTCAAAACTATTTTCATCCTCAACTAGGTCTGATTGTTCCATTTGTCCTTCAATATCTGAATCACCTCCTTGTTTAGCTACATCTCTACCCTTCTTCTCAACATGATCTACATATTCATCTTCATCTTGCACATTCACTCTCCTTTGAAAGTTATTTTGGTACTCTCTCTCTCCACTTATCCATTACCACACCTTCTTGATTGTGTTAGCTCCTTCCTCCATCACTCCACCTTCCTTTCCCTATTTGAAATAATAACTTCCACCCCATGAAAATCACCCTTGATTATTTCATGCCATGTTTGCTTATCCTTTAATGAATTCAAGGTGTGCCTAATGCCATCCTTAAAAAATTATAGGTTTTTCCCATCCATCATGGATGGCTTTCTGTCAAATTTCCATGGTCTTCCCAATAGAAGATGACATGCATCCATGGGAATTACATCACACAACACCTGATCATGATATCTACCTATTTGAAAATCAACTAAACATGTTGATTCACTAACACCTGATGCTCTCTTTGAACCCAAAAGACTTTGTAAGGATTTGGATGCTTCGTCTTCTTCAAATTAAACTTTCTACCATTTCAGTGGAGACTAAATTATTAATACTACCATTATCAATAATGAGTTTGCAACACTTACCTCTTGCCTTGCATATGGTTCTAAACAAGGTTCTCCTCTGCACTAGTTCTTCATGCTTGTTTGCACTCACCAAAGCTCTCCTCATCATCAAATCTTCTCTAGTTTTAGGCTCCTCTCACTAAGGATGGTGATGTTACACTCTCCTCTTCATTTGCATGTGCTATTTGATTTCTTGCTTCATTAACCTTGTTGCTTTTCTTGAGGATGTTCAGAAATTCAAATGATCTATGTCCAACAAATTTGTTGCACTTAAAACATCTGCCAGTGAATTCACTTCTACCTCTTCCATATCCACCTTTGCCTATGTTTGAATATCCACCCCTTGAGTATCCACCTCTAGAAGAACTCTGTGTTTGTGAACTATTCCCTTCTTCCTCATTTGTTTGTTGTTGTTATTGTCCTCTACCTGTCTGTTTGCTTCTTCCTCTTACTCCTCTTCCTCTACCTCTCAAATATTGAGTTTGTTTTCTTGATAGTTTCTCCTCTACCTTTAAGGCTTCTTGATATGCTTCCTCTACTGATCTCAAATGAAATAAATTGATTTCATCTTGAATATTCAACCTCAAACCATTCACATACCTTTCCACTTCTTCAACATCATCTTGTATATGACCAGACCTCATAGCTAGTTTGTAGAATTCATCAGTATAATCAACTACACTTAGTTCTCTCTATCTCAAATTTTGTAACTTCTTGAATAAAATAGTTTGATAGTCTATAGGAATGAACTTACCTTTTAATCTTGCAACTATCTTGATCTTTTCCTTGTTTCTACTTAATATTTCTTGTTGCACAAAGTCCCACCATACTTGAAAGATGTCCTGTAAGCTTTGTGACTACAAATTTCACCTTCTTATCCTCTACAATGTTCTCAAATTCAAAGTATTTATCCATATTTGTTATCCATTCTATGAGTTATTTTGGATGTAAACTCCCTCCATACTTTGGTACCTTCATCTTTGGCTTATTGCTTGCTCCCATGACTACCTTCAATATATTTACTTTTGGTCCTTCTTCCTCTTGTTCTCCTTCTGCCATTGTTCCTCTTCTTTGCGACTTTTATTGCTCCTAACTTGTCATGAATGTTCCTTAACACAATAGCCAACTTGGCACCCCTATGTTGTTCTCTATTTCCTCCTCTTGGTGGAATTTTGTAAATTCCACAATTCTCTTTCAAACCCTTTCTTCTTCATTGCTTCTTTCTCTCTCTTCCTTTCAATTTCTTCTCATTTCGAGCTCGATACTAGTATGATGCGAGCATCCAAAACCTTAAACACTTTCTAACAAGTTTGTTAGTTCTCAAATTCAAGCATTCACTATTAACTTGCAATGTGTTTGGGTTTCCATAACTTAGGACAACTCTTAAACTTGCAAATTAGTTTCAAATAGACCGAGGGTGACTTCTCGGCATGCTTCTAAGTCTCTAACTTAGCCATCAAACTCAATGAATTGATTCAAAACACTCACTTTAGTTGTCCCGACCATCTTTGCAAAAATTGTCAAATAAGCTTGTCAAGCCCCTCTTTCAGGTCTTACTTGAATTTTCTGTTAGGTTGTGGAGTTGAATTGCTTCACAAAGGCATGCATTTGAGGTTTATTGGTTTACACAATAATTGGAATCGGAGTCATGGGCGGCATAGGTCACTTGGGAGGAACTGACATCGGTTAGGGAACTAACACTTTGGTCAACCAACACCGGTCAAAAATAGGGAACCAACAACGATTAGCAAACAAGGAACCAACACTTTGGTTAGGTAACCGACATTGGTTACTTGTGCATTTATGTTTTCATTTTAGACACGGGATTAGATCCGAATTTTGATTAGAATGTGATCTAAAGGTTGTAAATGCATAGCTAAGGTTCCCTAAGTTTTTATAAGCTTATATAAGCTAGAAAACTAGGGTTAGAATATAAGGATAGAGGAAGAATGTTAATTCTCCTTGGTTGAAGATGAAGAAGAAGAAAAAGAAGAAAAAGGTTGCATGAAGACAAAGCTTCAATGGAGAGAAGATGACAAAGGAAATAACAGTACATCTGAATGGTGAGAAGAGTGTTATGTCTTCTACTATATTTCCTTTGTATTGTCTTGTCTCAATGTAATGGCTTGCATAGTATGCAAAGCACATAGTATTTCATCTTGTAGATCCACAGGTTGTTGTGAGATCTTGTATTGTAGATCCATGAGATCATGTTGTATTGTTGGTCCATAGGAGATCTAGTATTGTATCTCATTGGAGAGCTTATGGGTACAGATAGTATCCAGATATAATAGAGGAGGTTGTCTTCTTGTATGCACATGTTGATGTAGTGAGATGGAGGAGAGACTTACTTCTTGGTGCAAAAATATGGTTGCACATTGGTAGACCCTTGTGAGAGGTATTGTTTACATGATTCACGGGAGAGCTTAGTTACATAGAGGGAGATGCGATATTTCTTGGTATGTGAGATCTAGTGGTGTTTGGAGGCACGGTTGTAGTGCACTCATGTAGATCCATTTAGAGATTTGGTGGAGGAGATACTCTTGGAGAGATGCATTGTACTCTTGTATAGAAGAGTTGGTTTGTACTCTTGTTTATTATATATATTGAGATCTCTATATTTGGTGGATATAGCCCACATTGGGTGAACCACGGTACATGTTGTGTTGTGTGTGTACTTTGTTTTGATTTAGATTATTCTAGTTTATACTTCCACTACTGTAGATTTTGGGGAATTGTCTAGTTCCATATTTGCATGATTTGGTTTGTTATTGAATCATAACACTATTTTGTAGTCCTAATTCCCAACATTTTCCAATTGCACAAGACTCAAAGTTGGTTTGTGAGCACTTACTAATCTCCAAGGGTGTTACTCAACCCCCTTTAAGGTACTAGTTCGATTACTTTACCTTAACAAACAATCTTGTTGATCAACAACTTTTTCTTGGACCAACTAGCCCTCTCGTTATTACTCTATCAGCTTACAGTATAACCCTAAAAACACCTTCAAGGCCCATCA
The DNA here is from genome assembly GCA_018340775.1 of Taxus wallichiana var. yunnanensis. Lineage (NCBI taxonomy): Eukaryota > Viridiplantae > Streptophyta > Pinopsida > Cupressales > Taxaceae > Taxus > Taxus wallichiana. The sequence continues at coordinate 114,707,912 of CM031233.1, forward strand.
TTATGTTTTTATCACCTATGGCTCTTATTCAACTATGATAGGAGTTTCAAAGTTTGATCACAAGTGAAAAATAGGTTTACCTTACCTTATCTCTGCCTTTTCTCGGTTTCCCACATCTCAGTAGCAGGAGATTGTCATAGTTTTCTCTCGAACCATGAGGTTTATATGCTTAATTATTTTTATGTACCTTTCAATACCCCATCACAGACATTACTTCCAAATTTGAGGAATTTTTTTTAGTTAAATATTGAGAAATTGAATTTTTTTCCTCCAATGCCCTAGAATTAGGGTTGCATGACTGAGACAAACCCGAGAGGTGAAAATTGCATGGTTCTTGCTTGAATTTTGATCTTTTTCGAATCCAAAGGCTCATAATGGATGAAAGGGGTTCTATAGAATATTTTCAAACTCCTATCTCTCTTTGAACTAGCCATTTTCGAGTGACTTACATCTTGGTTTAATAGGGTCCATAGTTGCAAGAATGGCTTTGTTTCAAAGATAAAAGATATTATAGGGATTCTTTCCACTTAGTTCAACCAAGAGAGTGGATTCGAACAATTACCAACAAGAAACCATCCTTCAAATCAAATTCCACTCTTTTCTAAAACATTAGCCCAACAAATAAAGGGTGCTAGTCACTATATCAGTAACAATAAAACCTTCACACTCTACTCATTCAACATTCATAACTATATCAATACATGTAATCAACAACTCACCTACAAATAATCTAATCACAAAGAAATCAACACTTGTTAACTCAATAATTCTTCCTTTTGAGAGTACAAATAGATTCCATTAATTTTTCAAGATTCATGCACATATTACAGGTCATGCACCTAATCGCTTGCAAACAATCCTTTCACACATGTTCTTAAAGCTCCATACTTTAATTTTTTGATTGATCAATAGTTCTACAACAATTACAAATATGCATATATGCTTCCAAATTTCAATTCTTGCGTAATCGCCTCATTATGGTTCACGATGACATCTTATGGGCTAGTTACATGCTAAAATGGAGTTACAAAAAGTAAAGAGAGTTACAAGATTCCTTCAAGATCATGATGGAGCTCTCATGAAAATTATGAAGATTCTACAAACCTCTAGAAACCTAACCCTTAAGACACCTACACATGCTAACAAGCCTACAAGTGGCTTTAACAACATTCAAATTTTCAAACTATGCCAAAATGGAGGGAAACCTCCTTATTTGAACTTTAGACCTCTATAGCCTACATGGACCACTTAATGACTCTTAAGACAACATATGGGATCTAGAAACCAAAATTTGATGACACACATCCTACATTAGGCCTAGTAGTGACGCCCTACATCACACTTCTTGAATATGCTTTCTTATTTAACAATGTAATTTATTTTTTGGTCTAATATTTGCATATTCTAAAGGTTAATTATACTAAAATATAGATTTATACGATCAATTTTACCACATAAAAACTCCCTTTGATAGGGTAGTGTTGTAGGAGCTAAATATACAATAATCATTTGCACAATTTTTTTCAATTGTTTTTTCTATGTTATTTATATAGTGCATGGAAATTTTGATTGTATAATGTTCAACACTATGTAGTTATATAATTGAAATATTGTATGTTTTGTTGTGTTCACTTAATAAGTGTCAACCATAGAATTTTTCTAGGAATAGTTGACCTCTCTATAGTTATCTTATCTTCGTTGACAAAGAATGTAATTGAATCTATGAACAATGGAAACTTAAATGTGCATCCACATTTCCACGTGTTAGGCATCACAAAGTTTGGCCAAGGCCTTGAGTCAACATGTCGATATACGATAGACCTCTCTTATGGACTTTATATACAAAATGTTACAGTTCTTAAAAATTATAATCATTGCGTAACTTCGGAGGTAATCTAAAAGGGGTCTATCATGCAACTTACAAAATACATGTCCCATTATTTGTAATTCAAGGCAATTCAATGACCTTTATGCTTTTCTAGACACTAACATTCTTGTCTCCATATTTCTTTTTACGATACTAATATGTCCCCATATTCATGGTAATTATATAGGTGGATTGTAATCTTGGGTCTAGAAGTTATATTTGCACATCATGATATCGTCAATGACCCTAACTTCCCCTTTGAGGAACAAAAGTGGTGTATACATGCAAATGTTGGGACTTCGTGTGGTCCATTCACAAGCCACAGTGCAAATGAAACATCTATGAAACCAACCCTCATAGATTATTTTTTAGACTACAAGAAAATGTTTGCATGGGAAGGATGTTGGCTTGCTTAAAACTCTTATTAAAATATTGAATCCATTCCAAAAAAGATAGTTGATAAAAGGGTGTGTAATTGTGAAGAAAGAAATACACTATTTGGACACAAAGAAAGGTTGTGACAAGGTATTTAGCTCTATTATAGATGCAAACCACATTGAAGTATGTGTCACTTGTTTCGATGAAGTTGTAGATCTCCGTTACAACACAATTCAAGTTGGGTTTGTACGCACCTAAAATTCACATGGTGCAATATTTAGAAACATAAATTTCTAGTGGTAATAAAGTTTCTTCTAAACAAGAATAAAGTCCAGGTCCCTTCCACTCCTCTTTACAAGATCCAAAATGCTCCCTAAGTCATCATAAGACCCATTTTTATGTTTTTATGTCTCAGGTTGTATGTTTCCCCACCCATGATGAAACAATCGGTCTAACATGACCAACGGTTTCATCACCATCAACTCAAATTTAAAACACATGTTTTAAATGCCCATTTTAGTTAATATTCGATTTCATCCTTTTTTACTTAGTCAAATTTGCTAAGAATATGCTTGGTGAGTTTGTCTTCATTTATCCTTTCATCTTTACTATGTTTATTCCATTAATTTCTTCCACATAAATGGAATCATCCATTCCAAAGATAGAGTTCAAGTTCTTCACTTCCAATAGCTTACAAATAACTCCTTTTCAATTTGTTCATAGGTTGGATTTTTAAATCTTGAAAGTGGTTATGTTGTTGATTTTATGAAAATTTCTACTATAGACATCCAATAATTTGTTTAAATTATCTTTTCATCTACATTCTGAAGACACAAAATTATGCACTTTAGGAATTATTTAGTCTTGATGTCATACTATTATTTAGAAGGTTTTTAGTGAAGAAAGTACTACTTAACCCATGTCTTTTAGCCATATTACTTTGTTTTCTTTCATCATTCCTGATCTCTTGTACCCACATGCCTAGTTAGCTTCCATAATTTTGCATCATTTTAGATTTGATTGGGGCACCCATGGGCACCTGGTCCCACCAGGTGCCCCGATCCTTTTTTAAATTTCTTACCACTTTTTGGGCACTTTCTAGCCGTTTCAACTTCTTATCTTTTTGGTGGTCACCTTTTCGGGGTTAATTACGAAATTAGAACAAGAGAACCCTATAAATATAAAGTTATGAGACCATAATGAAGGACCAAGCACTAGTCACTACTATCATCCACCTAGGGTTGCATTCATCTAAGGTATTTGGAGATCATTTGCATTCACTTAGCTCCATCACAAAGGACAAGGCTGGTTCATCTACATCACACAATGCATAGGGGATTCTATTATATTCCATCCACCATTCTACTACATTTTTACATCTATTTATTGCTTGTTACTTCACAAAGTGTGACAGCACACATAGCACCTAGGGTACATGATGCACACACACACACACACACACAAAACTACATTTGGGTCTGAAATGTAGTACAACACTCAATTAGTAAGTCCATTGTTGTGGTAGCTGAGGTAAGTCCAACCCATTCATTTGCATTCTTCTTCTTTTTAGGGTTTTGATACTTTTGTGGTCTCTTGCAGGTCTTTCTTTCATCTTCGATTATCAGCGATACCTAGAGTAGTGCAGTGAAGTTAATGTGAAAAACAACAAGGGTTTTGGACCACCTGCCGAACCAGTGAACTCAATTCCATACCTTTTACACGCACTGTGGAACCCATTTTATAGACCAGAGCACCCACATGCGCCCCAGTCCCTCTCTAGGTGATCCAGTCTAGATAGATAGCTCGATCCTTCCTTTTCATGACCTTTGCACAGTCATTCCTATTTCCAGATTATTCTATTTATTCAAGAACACAATCCAAAGTGAGCTCCTCTAATCGGATGAGTCACTTTTGTAGTCACAAAATCATGCACTTGCTATTACATTTATACTGCTAAATATGTTATTTTATATATGGATCTCACGTGATAAAAGTATTCACTAATGAACTATCCCCTAGTCATCTTGTCATTAGTTAGTGGTCTATGTCGTCGTTTGTCTTGCACAATTGCCAATTGTTTACATAGCCCCGATTGTCTCTTAGGAAGTCTTAGGTGTCGTTACTTGGTCATTTTCCATCTCTAGTATTTTACTATGGTGCCTAGGGTAAGTATCTTGGGGTGCCCATGAGTGCCTCAATCCTTAAATTTAGGCATCCTGGTTATGACAACACTTAGATTTAATTTATCTATTCGAGGTCAGTCTTTGTCATTTTCCCTCTCTTTCCCCTAGGTACTAGTCGACATGTTGGGTCATTAGTGTTGAAATTTGAGCAAGAGATCCCTATATAAACATAACATACTCACTATTTTATGGGTGGACTATCTACCATCAAGGGCTAGCTATCTACTAAGGCAAGGGACTGCATTTGGGCATCATTGCATCACACACACTACATAGGAAGGGTTGTATTCATTCTATTCCATCCACCATTTGCATTTTACATCTAGTTATTTCCCCTTATTTTTGCTACATCATTACGCTTAGGGCACCCTATGCATAAAATTGCACACACAAGCACACATAACTACATTGGGTCTAGAATGTAGTGCAACACTTAGTTGTAAGTCCACCATTATGGCAGCTAAGGTCATCGACCCCTTCATATGCATCTTTATTTTTAGGTATTTGATGATTTGTATGGGGTTTTACAGGTAGATCTTCATCACATGTTCACAATGACATAAGCAAAGGTACTGTGACAACCATGCGACAAAGATAAAGATATTGCAAAGATCTAGCAACACTGCATCATATTTAGATCTTGATCTTTTCTACGACTAAAGCACCCATACTATAGACCAGGGCACCCATAGGCACCCCAGTCCTCCTCCAAGCACCCCATTCTAGGTAAATCTCTACTTGTTGCAATTTTAAGGTCGAACCATCACAGCTTTCCCTATCCACACATCATCTTGTTCGTGGTCCAACACACAATGAGGTAAGTCATTTTCAAGTTATTACCATATCACTCATATTTCCATTATTTCATTTCATTTAAATATTAAATAAAATTATTTAGCATTTACATTCCGTTTATACTATTTAGTTCATTATTGTTACTAGTTTAGATTAACTTAAAATAGAGATAGACTTTTCCTATCTTCATATTTTAGTTAATCATTTTGGTGAACCCGTACTTTAGAATATTTTTCCCTAGGATCGCTTCAAACCCTAATGGATAAGAATAGTTCATCTTCTTTTCCCATCATGTCTCATTTTAGTGTCAACCCTATATATGATGAGGCTACCATTGTTGAGCTCACGACTCTCTATGGTAATCTTATTCCTACGTCGGCTCATACTCAACAAGAGCTCTTAGGTCAACAATATGTGCCTACTCATTTTGAAGATTCTCCCATTGGCATTAGCATTGTTGAGGATCTTATAACCTTCACTCGTTGTACACCATGTTATACGACTACTAGTGATCCTCCTTCTGATCTCTCCAAGGAAACTTTAGATGACTCTCTTATTGATTACTTGTTTGGTATTTATCATACTTCACATGTGCATTTTGATTCTTCTCCTACTCAACATACTACTATAGTTCCTTCTCATGATTCTCTTACTTCTGATATTGCTTCTCATACTACATCTCATACTAGCTCACATACTCCTTCATATTTTTTCGATGATCCTATTGATAACATCCTTAGCGACATTCTCATTTCGAGTCTCTATCTGATACTGATGAGGTGGTTGATAGTCATGGTTCTCCTTATTTTCATACTGCCGAATGTGATTCTCCTATTCCATCATTACCTTCTCCTAAGATTGCATCTAGAACTATACATGAGTCACCTCCATCTCTCACTTCTTCTTCTCCTACCATTTCATCTCCTCTTATTATATCATCTCCACATGTTTGTTTGTCCTCTCCTATAGATGCATCTTCACCGGTCACTTCACTTATTTGGGATGTTGACGATGCTAGTCCTACCAATGCTATGGATACTCAATCTACATCACCTATTATAGCTTCTTCGGCACCTACTACTAGTGTGCCTCTAGCATCAGAATCTCCCTTGTCACCTCTAAATATTCCTATGATCACTCACAATGGAAAATTATAACCTCTTAATACATTGTTGCCATCTCCCACTATTCCTTGACAGGATATCATCTCTCTCATGCACGTCATAGGTCAATTACAATCTTAGGTTCAGTCTCTCACTTTGGAAAGTAGGGCTTACTATGCTTCTATTGACAACAATTTTTTGCATGGTAACCCTGTCCCTAAGAAGATTCACAATTCTGAATTTGTTAAGGAATTTGTCATGCCTACTGTCAAGATAAAAATCACAAAGACTTCCCTGAATGGCCAAAGATGTGAAGTGGTTAAAATGGGGCATTCGGTGTGATTGCATAACATTGGATCATCTCTCAAGCTGTGGGACTTGCAAAACTTGAGATGGACCTCCGGAGAAAGTCGGTTCTTGCTTCCTAATCTACCTGCCACGAGCTACTCTAATGTAGGCAAAAACTAAACTATCCTAATCTAACCATTCCAAGGAACTAGAGAGAAAGAGAGGGTGAAAGAAAATCCTACACTAAAGCAGTGATACACCAGAGAAGGAAAGGGGTGAGATGCTCTGTTGAGGGAGGATGAAACATGGGAGAAAGGAAGATGGGAAGGTCAGACAAAAGTGACACAAACCCATACTCCTAATCCATGATCAAAACTCCATGAAACACAACACCCTACACCTGCAAATGTGAAATACATGCACATAAAATAGATTTGAAAGGGAGAGGCAGAGAGACAACAAAACAATGCAAAGGGTTGAAGAAACACCACAAAACACATTTTATTGCTCTATATGGGTGCACAGACCATTACGTTTCTGCTTAGAGGCACAAAAATGCTTGCCAGGCATAGGAGAAGGTTTTCAACTCAAAATGGAGTCGGAAACAAATTTGACAGAGTTTCCGTACGCCTGAATAATCCCTCTTCTCAAATGAGAAGTGTTACAATATATAGAAAGAATAAGAGAGAGAAGAGGGAAAAGTCAAATCATGTTTCAACTACCACAGGATATGCATTGAATCCTTCCTTAAAGACTCAACCACTATCAATCAATGCCTTTCTCAAATCCACCCCAAATATGTCGATTTTGGCTCCTCTGTTTTTTCGGCGTATTGAAGAAGAACAACGGATCTAATTGAATCAAATCTGGTAGTTGGAGAAATTGGGCTCTGTATTAATGGCCTGGAAGATGATTTCTAATTTTCACCCACCAACGCCTAAAAAAATGATATTTTATGTTTCCAAGGCATAGAGGGCGTCGAGACGTTTCTAAAAATCTTCTCCCGCCCAAAATCTAAGTTCTCAGTCAAAAGATATGGCCATTTGAATTTTTGGGTCATGGGTGCATAATATTTAAATGAGTCTATCTCTAGACCGGGTCCATGTGGTATTTGATCCTTCCTTCGCTCTTGGAATAGCACCCATGTGACATGTGGTGGCATCCGCAGGTTTCCCTATTTCCTTTGTATTCTTCTTGAGTCTTTTCCACAGGGCGGAGGCATTGTATCCGACCCAAGACACGTAGAGGCTTTGCGCATGTTTAGAAACTACCCCCAGACTTTAGCTTTGGAGTATCACGGATATGACACGTGGAGACCTCCATAGGCCTTTGGAGTTTTCAATGGTTTCCCTCACCTTTTTGGGATTTGGGATATGTGGCAAGCTAGCACAAGTTTGAGCCTTCGCCTTGACTCCCATATTGGAATTGCATTGAGCCGACACTTGGCAACTTCCGCCTACATTCAAGACTTTTTCAACGATTTTACCTCTGACTTTTTGGGGCTTTGGGGATGCATGGAAGCTTGGTGCTTGTTTGTGTCTACCCTTTGATTTTAATCTTTGGAGGTGCGCCGTTTGAGCACGTGGAGGCTTCCGTTGGATCTCTATACTTAGTCATTTTTGGGCCTGTTCAACAATTTTCGAAGCCCGAAGACTTCGAGTCTTTGTCGTTTCTTTTCCTTCTCACTCATGGTTCTTTTAACACCGCTCCTCCTTCCCCAACCCTTCTATTCCATTTTCGCGTCTTCTTGTAATCTGTTTAATGGATTTAAGGCATGGATTTACTCGATAGAGCCATTTTTTGAATTTCTCTTGCAGGGTCGTTTGATCTTTCGTAGGCCCCGCCACTTCCATTGTAGAGTCTCCCTATAACCTGTTTGTAGGATTTGAACATGATTTCTCTAGTTCTTTCTGTGTGGGGTTGTGGCTAATCCAATATTTTTCCAGGGGGGCAAAATATGGATAATAGTTTGGCACTCGCAGGGGTATCTGCCTACTAGATGAAGAGACCAGTAGCCTTGAAGGGTCCATTGGGCATGGAGTCACAATTAATGGCTTGATATTGACTCTTCCTTCAAAATGGACTCCCTGACTGCTAGCAGTTTCTATGTTCTGCCTATCCCTGAGCCTGCCCACACATCTACACTCTCAATTTTCATAAGAAAATCTTGAAATAGAGTTTCTGAGAGTAGAAAATTGTATTGACTTGGGGCTTTCATTTGTCCCTAAATGGACTGACTTAAAAAATGTCCTTTGGTTGCTCTACATTTGTTTCATTTTTTGGGACTAGCAATCGCTACAGATACAACTATGGATCTTTTTCCGTGAATAATCAAGATCCCGACCTTAGTCTATCCCGAGAATGGACTGTGACAATGTTTACCCAAGGCACATTGAACTTTGTAATGACATAACCTTGGAGCAACAACAACACTATGTACAAAGAATCAAATCATACATGCGTCAAATGAGACATGGAGAGTGTGCACAAACACTTTTTCTGCTGAAAAAAAATATACTCCTACTCCTATACTAACCAAAAACAAAGAAAAGCTTAAACAAAGCCCGCTACAAGTAGGGAGAAATAGCTCCCCTTTCTCAAAAGGGGCAGCCATGCAAATGATTTGACACTGAATATAGCTGCTTAGATGAATAAAAAATTGACTTTAAGCCTGTCCTCCACCCAAATCAGCAAGGTATCTACATTAACCAAAAATACCTCCTCAAGCTGATCGGCATTGGACTCTTGGAGGTGTTGATGTTGACCTTTGGTACTTTGATGCTCATCCTCATGCCCTCGAAGTAGGCATGGCTTGTTTTGCTTCTCCTTAGCTCCAATGAAGCCAAATATCTGATTGGGCAAGGTATGGTCCTTTGAATCCCCATGGTTTTGAACTCTAACTCCAAAAATGAAGTCTTTTTGTGGACCTTCTTGGATGGATGGTGAGAGAGAGATGATGACATCTCCTTGCTTTTTCTCTTCCTTCTCTTATAAAGAACATGGAAGACCATGATCTTCCAACCCTAGTTCTAGAGGGATGTTGTGAGACATAGGTTGTTGTCTTTGAGTGCCCTCCTTTATGGAAGTAGGCTCATGTGCTTGGAAGATGGATGATGGAAGAGATAATGATGTGATCTCCATGGGATTTTCTCCATCAAAGCAATCCTCCAAGTCAGACACATAATCGCCTCGTTGTTGTCCTGTTGCATGTGTTCAACCTCCTCCATGGTGTCTTCTTGTTCTATAATTTGATCACCATGGTTGCCTTCATCCTCAAACATGAAGTTTGCAAGCTCGAACTCTTTTTCAACATCAAAGCTTGAAGGGGATGAAGTGGAAGGAAGAACTGAAGGTTCTCCTATAGCCTGCTCAACACTTTGAACCTCTGAAACTGTATGGTCCTCCTCCATCATGGGTTCATCAATCAAATCAAGCCCTTGAAATGAAAGAAAAAAATCTTCAATGATGCCTTCTTCATTGAGTGGCCTTAACTCTGATTTGATCTCTCCCATCTGCTCCTCTTCAATGGGACTTGGAGCTGATTGTTCTTCCTCCTCAACTGGTTGTGCAACTTGGATCAAATCAACATCCTCTTCAAACAAAATGCCATTAGGGACACTGCATTCAGAGCAGCCAGACTGCTGATCTTCTTCTTCTTGTTTTTGTTCCTTCTCTATTGCAAACTCAGTCTCAACCACCACTGGCTCTTCAACTTTGACCTCCTCTATTGGCTTGAGCATTAAGGAGATATTTATAAACCCAAAATTGGCATCCCAACTCTTCGATTGTCTATCATTTCTTCTTCTCTGTTGGGCTCCCTTTATTGTTGTTTTCCTTGACTAGATTCTTGAGTCTCTTCCCAACATGGACTTGGGAAAGCAAGAAAAGTGATAGGTTGGGGTTTAACTAGCTTTGCAAATCGTTTTAGGGTGGGGAGGAGGTGGAACTTTTGTTTGTTTGGAGGGGATGATTGTTTGGAAGGGAAAGGGGGAGAGGAACTAAAATGGGGTGGAAGCTTAGGGAATGGAGAAATGGAATCAACACTTAGGGCAGCAACTGGGAAGCTTGGAAATTGGAGCTTGGGTTGAGATGGTGCTGCTTGAGAAAGAGAAAAAGAAAAGCTATGAGATGGTGGACTTACCCATTGACAAGGTTGTCTTGACTCCAACTCGTAAGGCTTGATCTCCTCAATCCATTGTGCAAGTTGTTAGAGTAGGTATTCACCTTAGCTCATGTTCACCTAGGTACTTTATTTACCTTTATTGTATTTATCCTCACCCACTTATGTGTGTGGATATTTCTTTTATCTTATTTAGATATTATGAGATATTATCTAGTTGTTAGGTATAGTTCTTTCCTTGATCTATGGTATTGACTAGTTCTTTCCTTGATCTATGGTATTGACTAGATCCTTGATGTCTAGTTCTCTCCTAAATCTATGGTCTTGACTAGTTCTTTGATGACTAGTTATTTCCTTGATTTATGGCTTGATCTACGACCTTGACTAGTTCTTAGATTGTTATTCCTTGCCTATTTAAGCAAGGCCCATTCTCAATGTATTGCATTGAGTTCCATAATAATATATGATATTGTTGCTCATTTATTTCTTATTAGCCCTTGGTCATATGGTATGGTCATATGAGGGCTTAAAGCTTGTGATTCCTACTAGTAGGTGCTTAACTTCAACCCTCATTAAATTTTTTTTTGTGGTGAAGGAAACAACAATTTATTTGTTTGTTTTGTAACTTTTGATCGATCAGTAACTCGGTTTTTTTGAGTTCCGTTTTTTGCAAAAGTGATTGTTTTTTTCGTGTACTTTCCATTGGAAATATTTATTTTGAGACTTGCACTATCATTATAAAGTGCCAAATATGGAGGAGTGTTGTAATCAATTTTGGACGTAATTTCGCCGAGCCCGATGTCCTAAACTTTTGGGGAGTTGCATTTTGTATCTATCATGGATATGCTTTTCTTTGAAGTGTGTGGACTTCATAAAATTTGTGGAAGAAAATAGATCGCTCAAGAAGTGAAATTCTCTTCTACAATCACTCATTCACGATAAGGATACAATAATACACTTCCTGCAAAACAAACTTGCTAGCCTACAACATCACCATCATATTGTGGACAACCATATCCATGCTCCTAGTCCACTTGCAGCTATTACTCCTGAACCCATTGACATTGATCTGTTAGTCTTTGAGTCTGTTCCTGCTCTTGATGCTCATACACCTATGAAGCTTGTTACTACATGCTCTTCCACATCTGTGCCTATTACAATACCACATGTTGTGTATCTTACTTCTACTCAAATTTGCATGACTTTTTTTTGAGAAGCATACCACCGCATTTAATTCTCGCATGCTCTGTCTATGGGTCTCACTAGCGAGAGTCATTGCGTACATTCATAGGGTATTGTTTCCTCTATTCCACATGTTAAGTGAAATTCTCTTCATGACATTGGTTTTCGAGAAGATTCTTCATTGGGATCACACATCGACATAGCTCCTTTTTTTTGTTCGCTTGACTCTTTCGAGAATCATGAGCAACACATGATTTCTACACCTTCACTCAGCTTGAGAAACCTGAGATTTCAGTCCGTCGACATGATCAACTAACACACACATTTCGATGTTCTTTTGCATGCATGCACACAAGTCATACGCAGCATATTCTTCATCCATCCGTGTTGATTTAGGGTGGATATCCGATCAATTGTGGTAGAGATATAGGCATTCATTGAGAGGACTCTACAGGCATGGCTCCTCCACCATTAGGCCTCTTGCTCCGCTTTCTATACCTTATGCATTGTGATGCTTCTTGTTTTGAGCATTTTTCTTTAGCAGGTGTAGTGTATCTCTCTTGTTTGTTGAGAGATTTTGTATATATATTTTCGACACTTTTGGCATGTTGACAGTATCTCTTATGGGGGATCTATTCTGGTGAATTCTAGTGTTAGTTTGTTAGTGTTCAAGTAGTTGTTTTGAAAACTCATACATATTTGTAGCGCCACTCCACCCATTTAGCAGTATGAGAGGGTGTGGTGATGATCCTGCTTCTTTGGGTTTTGTGTCCCTACCTTGTTACCTTGGCTTTTCTTGGATCGTGACACTCTGATTTTGTGTCCTTGCCTTGTTGCTTTGGTTTTGTTCTTGGATCATGGCACACCTATTTGCAGCAGTTGATCGAATTATGTTTGGTGTTTTTTTGCACTTTCAACATCACTCCGTTGACAGTATTCTTGTATGGAGCTATTCTGGTGAAACCCAGTGTCAGTTGTTTTTGAGTTTTGTGATCGAGTAGTGGATTTAGACCACAGTGCACACCAAACTTCTTTAACATTATATGATTTTTTTGAGCCGAGCTTCTTGGGATGCCTTGGAGCGGGTCTTTACTCTCTTTACTTTGTTGTTACTGGTTTTGGGTACCTTGCGGTGTTCCTTTTTCCAATTATTGTACATGAGTACCTCATCAGGCCTAGTTACCGAGACTCATACTGTGGACATGCCACTTCTATTTTGGCCCCTAGCTTCACTTGAGGGGGGGTATTAGAGTAGGTATTTACCTTAGCTCATGTTCACCTAGGTACTTTATTTACCTTTATTGTATTTATCCTCACCCACTTATGTGTGTGGATATTTCTTTTATCTTATTTAGATATTAGGAGATATTATCTAGTTGTTAGGTATAGTTCTTTCCTTGATCTATGGTATTGACTAGTTCTTTCCTTGATCTATGGTATTGACTAGATCCTTGATGTCTAGTTCTCTCCTAAATCTATGGTCTTGACTAGTTCTTTTATGACTAGTTATTTCCTTGATTTATGGCTTGATCTACGACCTTGACTGGTTCTTAGATTGTTATTCCTTGCCTATTTAAGCAAGGCCCATTCTCAATGTATTGCATTGAGTTCCATAATAATATATGATATTGTTGCTCATTTGTTTGCAAAGGTTTATGTAAAGTTATTCTGGTGAATTGCTTTCATCTTATTGATTGTGGTGTTTGATTAGCATCTGTGTTCTTGGTTTGGTACGATCTGGTTATCGTTCCTTTCCATTAGTTCGGGAACATTTCAACCATGAAGTCTAGATTCTCCCGAGGGTTGTAATGTCTTGGAAAAGGGCCTTCCCATGGACAAGGTGCCTTGCAACCAATCTTGAATGCCTTCATTTATGCTATGCCCCTTGACTAAACCATGTCAGCCTCCATTTTTTTAATTTTCTCCAATAAACCAACATTCTCCACATAGTTGTCACCATTGTATGTGTCCCCTTGTTCTTGATAAGCTCCATGGCTAAATTGACTTTGACCCTGCTCATATGGGTAAGCGTAATGGTCTTGGATCTGATTATAATGTTGATTTGGAGGAGTTTGGAAATGCGTTGGAGGTGGACTACATTATTGTAAGTGTGAGTTCCATGAAGGGAATGAAGTCATGATTGCAAAACCTCATGGAATGGGAGAAAATGAAAGAGATGGAAGAAGAAAATGGATGAAAATGAGTGGAAATGGATGGAAAAGGTTTGTAACTCAAAGAATGGGTTTTTGACCAGATGGAGTCGCCAGATGTGCTTACATATCCCTCAAAAGGCTGAATCCCACCAAGAACACGTCAACTTGATGAAATAAAGTGAAGACCTCTTGTCCCACCAAAAACGGGCATTTGGTGTGATTGTATAACATTAGATCATCTCTCAAGCAGTGGGACTTGCAAAACTTGAGATGGACCTCCTGAGAAAGTCAGTTCTTGCTTCCTAATCTACCTGCCACGAGCTACTCTAATGTATGCAAAAACTAAACTATCCTAATCTAACCATTCCAAGGAACTAGAGAGAAAGAGAGGGTGAAAGAAAAGCCTACACTAAAGCGGTGATACACCAGAGAAGGAAAGGGGTGAAATGCTCTGTTGAGGGAGGATGAAACATGGGAGAAAGGAAGATGGGAAGGTCGACAAAAGTGATACAAACCCAGACCCTAATCCATGATCAAACCTCCATAAAACACAACACCCTACACCTGAAAATATGAAATACATGCACATAAAATAGATTTAAAAGGGAGAGGAATGAAGAGACAACAAAACAATGCAAAGGGTTGAAGAAACACCACAAAACATGTTTTATTGCTCTATATGGGTGCACAGACCATTACGTTTCTGCTTAGAGGCACAAAAATCTTGTCAGGCATAGGAGAAGGTTTTCAACTCAAAATGGAGTCGGGAAACAAATTTGACAGAGTTTCCCTATGCCTAGAATAATCTCCTCTTCTCAAATGAGAAGTGTTACAATATATAGAAAGAATAAGAGAGAGAAGAGGGAAAAGTCGAATCCTGTTTCAACTACCATGGGATATGCATTGAATCCTACCTTGAAGACTCAACCACTATCAATCAATGCCTTTCTCAAATCTGCCCCAAATATATCGATTCGGATCCCTCTATCTATGCCGGGTATTGAAGAAGAACGACGCATCGAATCGAATCAGATCTGGTAGTTAGAGAAATCGGGCTCTGTATTAATGGCTTAGAAGACATTTTCCAATTTTTCACCCACCAAGGCCTACAAAAATGATATTTTATGTTTCCAAGGCATAGAGGGCATCGAAACATTTCCAAAAAATCTTCTCCCGCCCAAATCTGAGTTCTCAGTCAAAATATATGGTCATTTGAATTTTTAGGTCGTGGGCATGTAATATTTAAATGAGTCTGTCTGTACGGGTTCACGTGGCAACTCTGCGCTCGTTTGAGATTTGACTCCTTCCTTCGCTCTTGGAATAGTGCCCATGTGACATGTGGTGGTGTCCACAGGTTTCCCTATTTCCTTTGTATTCTTCCTGAGTCTTTTTCATAGGTGGAGGCACTGTATCCGACCCAAGACATGTGGAGGCTTTGTGCATGTTTAGAAACTACCCCCAAACTTTACCTTTGGAGTAGCGCGGATACGACACATGGAGACCTCCGTGGGCCTTTGGACTTTTCAACAGTCACCCTCACCTTTTTAGGCTCGGGGACACATGGCGAGCCGGCTCAAGTTTGAGCCTCCGCCTTGGGCTCCCATTTTGGAATCACATTTGAGCCGACACTTGGTACCTTCACGCCTAGTCAAAGAATTTTTCAATGATTGTACAACTTTTTAGGGCTATAGACGGGTGGAAGCTCGACACTTGTTTGGGTCTACCCTTTGATTTTAATCTGTAGAGGTGCATCATTCGAACATGTGGAGGCTTCCGTTGGATCTCTATACTTAGTCTTTTTTTGCGGCCTGTTCTGAACAATTTTTGAATCCCGAAGACTTTGAATCTTCATCGTTTCTTTCCTTCTCGCTCATGGCTCTTTTGACATTGCTCCTCCTTCCCCGACCTTGCTGCTCCATTTTCAAGCCTACCTGTAATCTGTTTAATGGATTTAAGGCAAAGATTTGCTCGATAGAGCCGTTTTTTGAATTTCTCCTGCGCATGGTCGTTTGATCTTTCGCAGGCCCCGCCACTTCCATTGTAGAGTCTCCCTGCAACCTGTTTACAAGATTCGAACGTGATTTCTCTGGTTCTTTTTGTGCGGGGTCATGGCTGATCCAATATTTTACCGGGGGGAAATATGGATAACACCTACATTTACTTATTTTGATGGTACCAAAGATCCTCATACTCATCTTTTACATTACCGCATGACTATGACCTCTTATTCTAATGATCAACTATTACTTAAGGCCTTTCGCTACAGTCTTACTGATTAGGCATTGCAATGGTACACTCATCTTCCCTTTGGGTCTATTAGTACTTTCTATGACATGGAGGATGTCTTCCTCTGTTGGTTCATCGTCAACAATGGCCCGAAAGTTACTTATGATCGCTTACCTACTTTAGATCAGGGCTCATTGGAACCTATCAAATATTATATCTTATGATTTAATGCTTGTATGCATCAATTAGTCTTCCAACCTATAGACCTTGAGAAACAATTCATTTTATGTCGTGGCTTAATTCCTGCACTTAAACAAAGATTACAATATGATACATGTGAGTCATTTATTCTTCTATGCTACAAAGTCCTAGATCTAGAGCAAGATATTCTTTCAACAATGTCATTGACACTCCACATACATCTACTTTTATCATCTCCTCTAGTCCTTTTGCATCAATTTATTTTAGCATCCTACATAGTCTCAACCTTTGCCTCACAAGCAAGGTGAAGAGGCTTAACCTACTCCACCACCACAACATACTTCTTCTCCTCCTCTGCAACAGGTTACTTCTCCTTCCACTCCATCTATGTCACGTGATCCATTGCATTTCTCCCATCATGCTAGACCTCATGATGTATTATTTACCTTACTTGAAAAACACCTAATTCACTTACCATCTAACCATCATCACCCACAACATAGGTTACAACGTCAACGTGATCAACCATATTGTAATTATCATCACATAAATGGCCATGGACAATGATTTTCTTTCCCTTCGTGATAGATTGCAACAATTAGAGGACAAGGGTGTCATATCCTTTAGCTCACGCTCACATTAGTGGTCTATTTCTCCTCTACCTCGGTAGAGGGTTTCTACTCCACCTGAGTCCTCTTCTCCATCAGGTTCTTAGGCCATAGTTCATCCATCACCGCCATATATCACTCATGCATGATTTCCATTGCATCCATCCATCACTCCACTATCGCATCCATCACATTCATGTTATCCACCGCATCATGTTGCTTCTACACATTAACTTCCACAACCTTCCATATTTGTTCATTCCACCACAACTCCACATGACATTCAATTTGGCACATATTCGCATGCTTTGCTTCCATTGCTACATGCTGCCTCGGTCTTTGGTAGGTAATGCTTATCACCTTACCTCCTAATGACACACTTTTGTTCTTACGGTTCTTATACGATTTGTTGAGGGTTTTGTTTTAAGAACCTTTCATCACGCACTCCATCGTTCATCTAGCGCATCCAATTATTTCCCAATGATGCACTCTTGATTTTTACTGATTCATTCTTGACTACTGAGGGGTCTTAATTAAATGAACCTAATCATCCATATACTAGGGGGCATCATTTATTTTCCCCATTCATCACATTAATATATTATGATTTCATTTCATCATCACAACACACAATACAATAATCATACATCATCTCTTTTTACATTCATTCTACTATCATCATCATACTAACTACGCATTACAAATTCCATTTAATAAACATTAACAATATACAAAAGCATCACATACATTCCAACACTAATCACCACATCATACATCATCGATCACATTACAACATCAATACACCACAAAATAAGATCATCATATATAATTCACATGTGTCCATACATATATAACGTATACAATCACCACTGGGGAAACTCCCTTACACCATATACAATCATACTAATCAAACCTCATCATCACTATCGCTCTCAAGTACTGCGAGAGCCCTAGAACTAGATGCCTCACCACTACTCTGTGCCACTATTCGTGGCCTCAATATCTCTCCACTTTCCTATGTAATAAAGTGTTCTTTGTAGAGATCGCTTCAAAAACAGATGTTGCAAATCAACATATTGTGTGAACACATCATGTGCTAAAAGACCACCACCCAATACCTCTTGAGCTCATCAAATATCCTCACATGCGTCGTCCCTCTTGGCTAGCAATACAATACATGTCACGACTATTACGACAATTAGCTCAAATAAATGGGCATGCTCGCCCACAATCTGATGCACACGCTCAAGTATCCCTCCACTCAAGACATTGGTCCGCACATTCCATGTCAATGTGTGGATGGATGTGTCAACTATCAATGACCAATACACGTCACCTACATCAAAAATAACACAACACATTAGACAACCATTACTAAAACATACTCCAAAGAACAAAATACATAACATAGTTACATATAGGTACTTAAGCTTAGCTATAGATGCTTCTACATTGTTGGGGTGGTGTCCCTAGATTTCACCCTAAAATCTCCGACAACCCATTTAAAAAAATCATTCTTTTAAAATATCAGGTCTTTTTGTGTTTTTATTGCCGAAGATGTCTCGTATGTTAGGATATTCCCAGTGAATCATATGAGCCAATTTCGACAAATACCCAGATGCCCAAACTCATTTTATCCCTCCCCAAGTTTTGTTTGCAAGAAATTTTATTTAATTATTTATTGAATAAATAATGCTTCGTTTGAAGTAAATTGTGCTTTGGTTGAATCCTGTAGAAGTTTTGCATGCCAGTATTCACTCATCTCATTAGGGTTTTCATCAAGAATGAATTGGGGTATTATTCGCAACTTCCGGCAACATTTTTCACTTTTATTTATTTCTTTTGAGTTTTTCTCTGGTTTTCTCCTCGGTTTCTCTGTGAAATTCCCCTAGGTCAATTCTTTCACCAGTATAGTCTGTTTAATTTCCTAAAGCATCTGGAGATCATCTACCGACACAACACTAGAAGGAATCAACCTCAAATGTAAGCTTCTGACCAAAAATGATGAAGTCATGCACAAAAAGCCTCTCCCAGGCAAGTCGCATTTTCTGGAATTAATGAATGTAAGCTGCAATGGGATTTTTGGTAATTGCAAGCGGACGGAATTTATTACTGCTCTTGCAGGTACTTTTTCCCATGAAGTCAAAGTCACTTAAGTTGCGATGGGAAAATTAGAGGCGGCAAGCAGGCGAGAATTTCTTACCTACCTTGCAGGGTGAAAATTCCCATTATAAAATAAAGAAAAATCACTTAAAGCACCGGGGAATTTTTTGCCTGCCTAACAGACTAAATTTTCCCATCAGAAGGTTTTATTCACCCATACAAGTCGTACTTTTCTAAAAGAAGCTATTTTTAATACAAGTCACACTTTTTAGAAAGTCACTTAAGCTGTAGTGGGAAAATTGGAGGTGACGGGTGGCGAGAATTTATTACCCGCCTTGCAGGGTAAAAATTCCCATTATAAAAGTGAAATAACTTAAGTGGAAGAAGAGATTTTTAGAGTGTGGTGCGGGGTGAAAATTCCCACCAGAAGTTGACTTCTTAATTTTAGAATTCACCCATGCCAAAAAGTGCGACCTATTTGGGCATTAAACAATTCTTTTAGTGATATTTATTAATAACTACTTTGCCTAATTTTGGTGCCCACGATGGAGGAAAAGTCAATGCATGAGGATAGGTCAAAGAGAACTGAAGGTAGCATGCTAAAAATAAAATAATTAAATTTATTTAATGGCAGCCAACAACATGCAAAAATAGGTGCCCAATTTGGGTGAATAAACATGTTTGTTTAATAATTAATTACCGAGAAATAGGATGGACAATTATTAGAAATAGAATGTGAGGGTTATATAAGCATAGGCTACCATAATGAAGAAGTAATTAATTCTTTTTGCTAAAGGTTGCAGCCCAAACAGTTTTGGCACCAAAGAAGGAGGATTTGTGCATTTGGAGGTGTTTTTCATTGTTGGTGAAGCTTCAAGGTTTGGCGCCTAGGGTTGGAATAGCTTGATTTATGCTATGATAATTATCTGCATGTTGCTATAAGTGCCCAAGTGTATTCAAAATATTTATGCTTGCTTTTCATGTAAGCAAAGCCTTAAATTTTAGGGCAACATGCTTTATATGCAGATTTTGGTGACAGAAATCAAGTATTCATGCTCTGGACTTCATCTTTGTCTTAAATAATTGTAGGTATTCATTACAGGTGTTCATACAGGTGAAAGGAAGTTCAAATCAATGTCAAGTACATTGAATATATCTTCCGAATCTGAATAAATTGATAGATCTACATGAATTGATCTAGTTATAAAGATATTCGACAGGATTAAAAGAAAAAGAACGTAGACAAAGATTGCTCAGACAAAAGACTCATTCCATGCCATGATAAAGCGTGATGATAGAGAGGGATCAACATAATCATGCATAGATTCCAGATTTGTTGATATCAATGACATAAACATGGGCCTAGAACCCATCTCCAAAATAATAAATAGATCTAGGGTTGGAAAGACATTTCTCATGCGGGCGATGAAAAATAGTGGAATTATTCCAGCATCAACATTCCTAGTCACAGCTCAATTGCCCGAATTTTTCATGGAGTGTGTAAGATCATATCATCCTCTTTCTAGAACAATCCGGATGCTGCGTGAAAGAAAATTATTAGGCTAGATGCACAATTTATTAATTATTGTCTGAAGGTTCCGACACGAATGAGTGGTGATTGTAATTAACATGTTGGATGCGAGGTAATAGATG
Source organism: Taxus wallichiana var. yunnanensis (assembly GCA_018340775.1). Taxonomy (NCBI): domain Eukaryota; kingdom Viridiplantae; phylum Streptophyta; class Pinopsida; order Cupressales; family Taxaceae; genus Taxus; species Taxus wallichiana. The sequence goes on from CM031233.1 coordinate 114,728,772, forward strand.
GGAGAAACACAAAGTAGATTGCATGAGCATAATGAAAACCTGATATATGAAGAAGCCTAGGTCTCCATCAAAGTTCTTGAGAACTCTTCCGTGATCCAACTTGGTGTAGGAGGTGGATGATATCACCAAATTGCTTTGTAGGATAAGTGGAGAAGCCAATACTCACAACTTTTGCTCATGGATGTATGCTTTCGTGAGGACTATCGAGATCAACAGAGCTGATTCGATAATCAATTGGGTAGAGATCATCAGTGATAGCATCGGTGAGCAACTTCGAGTGTGAGGCGGACTTACAACTTCAAAATGACTTCATACCTGGTATATGCAGCAGCCTCGCAGGGCATATTTTCCAAGTTGGATAGACGAGGCGTACTGGAGAAAGATCCTATCTTTGATTGCTATCCACAGTTGACAGTTCTGAGTGTCACAAAGATTACAAAGTGGTCAATGATGGGTTCTTTTATGAATTCATCTGCAAACTAAATGGTGATATGAAGACCAACAGGGTGAGTAAAGAAGCTTGGGAAGTTGTATCTCAACATGGCTGCATTTTCATCCAGTTTGTAGACTTCACATATCTCGGGTGATTAGATTTTCGGGAGAACCAGTAAAGTTGCCAAGATATCCAAATGACAAGTGGGTCATCATGGATTGTGTAGACAACTCATGGAGATGCATGACTTACAATCAAAGTGGCACAAGTCTACAAGTTTCTTTCCAGTCGAGAATGGGTTACTACAACTGTGTGGAGCATCCACAAAGCTAAAGGAGTCGAAGTTGAAATGTTTTCTGAGTATGAGCCTGAGTTCTTCTCAACATGGATAAACTTTGACCCATATGGAGTAGCGAGGAAGACAATCTCCCAGGAATACTCACATGTGCCTTCGTTGGAGGACTTCTGGATGAAGTGCAGGAATGAGTATGAAGTCAGAAAGAAAGACTTGAGTGAGGTTATCGGTAACAAATGTTTGATTATGGTTTGAAACAGATACTTGCAGATCTTGCCGATGATGGGCATGCGATACTTAACTCGTATCATTAGAGGGGAGGAGATAGAACTGCTCTTCAGGAAAACATTGGTGGCTGCCAGACGATTTATTGAAGAAAGATCTTCCGCGCTTCAAGTTAACATTTCGAATCAGTTCTTTGACAAAGGGTATTGCCTAGATGAAGCATTGATGAACCAGATCACAGGAAACTTTACCATGGGAGACTCCAGCAAGAGGAAGCATGAAGGTGAAAGCAGCAGAAGGCCGAAAAGCTTAAAGTTCACAAGAAGTCTCACATACAGGAGAAGGCCAAATCTACGGCTATCGTTCCAGTTCCAGCTTCTCCAACATCAACTCATAGCACTTCAGCAGCCCCGGAACCTCAGAGAGATCTTGTTGTTCCTCCTTTGAATCCAACGTCATTTGTATTTTCTCCTCGACCACTCAGGTCTTCACCTATTCATGCGGAGAAGTTGAAAGCACAGATGGCGGAGTTTGAAAAGGCATTATCTTTGGATAATTCAGAGGGTAGCAGTCATAACACGGTGGAAAATTCTGATAGAGCAGAGTCAGAGCATGAGATGGTGGTGCACTCAGCGGTTTCTCATTCCCCAAGAAGCAACTTTTCATCATGGTTGCTTTTCAGACAATCCCAGAATCTAGAGAGGAGATCAATCTGGAAGAACACGACTTTTAGTTGCTCCTGAGTTTGGGAGGAAGAGATAGAAGACCTAAAGTCACCAAAATGACTTCTAGGTTGATTATTGAGGAATCGGGAATAGAAGGTCACTAAGTTATCTTTCCAGCGAAAGGAAAGCACAAGGGGAGCTCACGGCCGGTTGATATAGTAGTGACCAAAGTGCCAATAGGTCAAACTACCACAGAAAGGTTAAAGCAAGATACACAGATGCTAATGAATGCTTTATTCCTTAAGCTTAAAAAGAGAAGGCTGAGAGATTCAAGATTCAAAAAGTGTGTTCTAGGCATGCAAGATCATTGCTAAGGTTGCCAAACCTTCCTCTCAGCCCATTTTAGCACATGAGCAGGTGAGTAATCATCTGATGTAGGAGGTGGAAGATGCAGGGGATCAAGTCAGAGCTATTGCCCACTGGAAGGAGCAAATCATTCACCAGGCCTTAGAGCAATTTGAACCAATACCAGCTGAATTAGAGAACATGCACATGGCAGTGTCTCAACTAAAGGATTTGATGACACAGATAAAAGATGAGAACATAGTGGCTGAAAGTCATCTGGATACTTTGGCTAAGATACACTCGTTGTCAAAGGATGTGTTGATTGCGAGAGCAGATCATGCACGACATATTGGTGGGTAGAAAAAGGGAAGCAGTTAGAGATTTCAGTTTCCTTCCACATAGAGATCCTCAAACTCATGTTGAAGAGGATGCAGTTGCTGGAGAGTAAGATGGGAGAAGTGTTGGTGAGCATCCCAGATGAATTACCTACTTCCCATGAGGAATTTATGTTGGTTGTGTGGAAATAAGTTGATGAAGCCACCATACCTTTCATGATGGATTCAATTGGTAGACTCATAAAGCTTTAGGAAGATGTTGAGGGATATGGGCCTAGTTTAGAGAAGTGAAGGCTAACAACATTTGTTGCTTTGTCAGAGAGGGTTGTTATAGTTCATAATTGAAAGAGATACTATTGTTAAAACAGATGGGAAAATGTTGAATTACATGTTTAACAAGTATATTCAATATCAGAACAAAAAGAAAGTATAAGTGTCACAACAGGTAGATCTTCTTTCTTCTCTTCTTCCTTCTCTTGTTTCTCATATTCCCAGATGAAAATGTAAACTTAAAGTTATTGGTTGAAAAACCACTAATTTAAGTTATGTGGGAAGATTCTTTAAGATAGGTGACAGATGTGCACAATTTTGACTTAGACTCTTGATGCATGTCACTAGGAGAGGAATTTTAGAAAGATAACTGCCAAATGTTTCCTTTACTACTTCTTCATGTTCTATTTCATTAGCAGTTTCCCATTTGTAATTTCCCCTCTACATAGTATAAGTAGAGGAAGAACCTATGGGTTAAAGGATCGAAATTTGTAATCAACATTCTTGTGTTCTAGACTTTGAGATGAAACCCTTAATAGCTTTCTGCAAGCAAAGGAATAGAGAGGAGATTTTCAGAGAACTTTGTGTCAATGGTGCATTTGTCTCGTATTTATTTCTAGATCTATTCATAAAACTTTTGTTACCATAGATCTAGATCTGAAAGTTTCCTTTGCTGTGAATTCTATTTTTAATGATCTCTTTGCTTTAATCTATGTGCATGTGATCAACTCTATAAACTATTGATTGAGTTGCACATCCTCTCTCCTTTCCCTCGTTTCCTATTATTTTCCTCTTCTGCATATTTTTCCTTTCTTTTATAGCTGCTTACTTGCTACAAAACTGTCTAGCTATGGTTCATGAGCTATATAGTTAAAGTAATACCAACAAATAGATATTATGACATATAACTAATAAAATATTACACAGAGCCTCACCGGTAAATGAGGGAGATTTATCTCATTCTTGCCTAGCTTTTCGGTGTGTGTAGAAAATTTAGCCAATATGGGGGCATGGGACTCCCCCTCTCCTCCTCCTCCATGTGGTAACCACCTGATAGACCTACAAATAACGGGAACAAAAATACCAATCAATGTGTCGCCCACCTTACGTGGTACTCTTATGTGCAACCCGTATCATCTCATGATGATAACGGTGCTTCTCCATTAGAGACTCCTTTTGCTGTGTGGGAGATGAAGGTTAGCGAGAATGGTTATGGATAATACTATCTTCAACATGCCCTTTTAGTTCACAACCTTCCCTATCACCAAAGCACGTGGTAGGATGTGTTACAAGTTTCAAAGATCTAGGGAAAATTTTCCTTTTGATGCTTTTACCCTGGTGGATTATTAGAAGATGAAAGGCTGCTCAAAGATATCATCTCTCATCTAAGAGATGATGAAATGAATCTATGTTATCAATCACCTAGGTATGTTATCCCCAATCGAATGATTCTTACTATGGGATACAAAGGACGTGGCTGCGGCCATAACGAACAAGGCACATTAGAATCTCTTCTAATACCTCGTTGTAAAGTGGGTAAGCATGGTATTAGCATCTAACTATATGAGTCTCACCCCTCAAAGGTTGAGGATACCTCTTCGAACATGAAGATATTCCATCTGAATGCGAAAGCGAAATAGATTTTCGGTGTAGTTTTTATGAAGACCTTGCCTCGATGAACATGTTTTCCAACGTGGCTATCCTAACTATAACGCCCTGTCATATCCCTTACCACTCAGACATTAAACCTTATTTACCCATCACTTATGAATTGGGACCAATAACAACATGTTCCCATCGACATATTTCAGAACAACGAGGCTATTGGTGAGTTCCTTGGCATTCGTGACAATATTCCAATAAATGACCACAAGAAAGGCTTCTCTATTCAACTCAACACATGCACATACTTTGGGAGGAATCATAATTATGCGGTCATTTAAGAAAAAAAAAATCAAGGGAAAAATTTCTACAAAAATCCTTGCAAAAAGAACAAGTCTAAGTCCTATAGTGAAAACCTCTTTGAGGCGCTTGTGGACAAACAAACAGAAAAAACAATGCAGACAAGATAGTTGACCCACAAGAAGATAAAAATATCTTTGAGCCACCTTTGGTAGAGGAGGATCTTAATCTCCCCCAATCCTATGCACATGGAGGATGCGTCTAAGTTACTTGGTAGAGGAGACAATAGATGTCAATATCGGCATGAGGAATTGCCCATAATAGTTAAGTTGGGAGCTTCACTCTCAACTCAAGAACAAAAACTTTTACAATTTTTTGAGAGAATTTTCAGATATCTTTGCTTGGTATTACACAAACATGACAAGAATTGATAATGATTTAGTGGTGCATGATCTTGTTATACACCCGGACACCAAGCCCATAAAACAAAATCTTGAAAGATGCATCCTCGCATCGCCTTGTTGGTCAAAACAGAGCTAGAAATATTATTGGCAAGTAGGCTTCATCAGGCCTATTGACTATTCAGAGTGGATTTCCAATGTAGTCCCAGTTCAGAAGAAACATGTCGGTATTAGAGTGTGTACCGATTTCTGAGATATTAATAAAGCTTGTCCTAAGGACGAATTTCCTCTCCCAAACATTGACATGATTGTTGATTCAACAGCTTGGTTACGAGATGCTATCACTCATGGATGGATTTTCAGGATATAACCAGATAAAGATTGTTGAGGAAGACCAACATAAGACAAATTTTACCACCCCATGGGGGACATTCTATTATCAAGTCATGCCCTTCAGCCTCAAGAATGCAGGTGCAACCTATCAATAGGCAATGATTGTTATCTTTCATGACATGATCAATGACATCATGGAAGATTATGTGGATGACATATTGGCAAAATCTAAGACTTGGGAAGATCATCCAAAGATCTTGTGACGCATATTTTAGTGTCTAAGGGACTATAAGGTCCGCCTAAACTTGCAAAGAAATGTGTCTTCGGCGTGTTATCTAGAAAACTATTAGGATTCATTGTTTCACGAGAGAGGAATAGAAGTAGATCCAACAAAGGTTACTGCTATAACATAAATTCCTCCTTCGACAAATATTAGACAACTACAAAGTTTGCAAGGAAATATCCAAGCAATTAGAAGGTTCATCTCTCAGCTTGCAGATAAGTGTCACACATTCACACATCTTCTCAAGAAAGATGTCAGTTTTCATTGGGGACTAAAACAACAACAAGCATTTTCGTTGCTCAAAGCATATTTGGAAAACCCCCTATTCTAATGCCACCCTGGTAGGTGAACCATTGTTACTCTACATTTTTCCACCCACTTTGCAATCGGGAAATGTTGGCCCAATATGATAAGGAGCAGAAAGAAAAAGTTGTGTATTACTTAAGCTTAACGTTGATAGCTTACGAGCTCAACTACCCATAGATAGAAAAAGCTTGTTTGGCCGTGGTTTTTGATTTTTAGAATATGCTTCATTATCTATTAAATAATAAGGTCAAGCTTATTTCAAAAGTTGATCCATTAAAGTACTTTTTGTCAAAGACCACACACTCACAGAAATATGGCCAATTGGATCATCTTATTCAAATGAGTTTGACATTGAGTATGTACACTAGAAATCAGAAAGGAAAAGTTTTAGTAGATCAACTAGTTGAAGCCCCGCACTACTAAGTACTGAAAACCTTTGAGTATGGAACTCCCAGATGCATCCATAATATACCTCAAGGAATATATTATATGAGCGGCTATACTTTGATGGCTCATTTACCTTTCATGGTTCAGGTGCCAGAGTTGTGTTGATCACTCCTTCAGGAGACTTGATCCCTCAGGCATTCCAACTCGATTCCCATGTACAAATAATATAGCAAAATATGAAGCCCTTATTACAGGGATGAAGTTGGCTATTAAGTGGGATATCAGATAAGTGAATGTAATCGGTGATTCCATGCTGATTATAAAATAGGTGATAAATGAGTATAAAGTTAAAGATGAGAAACTTCTTCCATACAAGAGAATGGTTGATTCTTTGAAGGAGTTATTTGAGAAATTACATTTCAACAAATCCCAAGAGGACATAAAATAGAGCGAAAGCAGATGGATGTATGGCCACAAGTGGGGTCCATGTTGAGTATCCCACCTAGAACAACGATATGTCATTCTTTGTCGAACATCTACAAACACCAGCATATGACATGCCATATTCCTATTTTGGTATGCAAAGTTGTTGGTCCCTTTTCCCGTGGTATTGTGACATCTTTAATTACCTTCATGATGGAACCTTTCCCACAAACATTTCTTGTGCCAATAAAAGAAACCTCATCCAATGTATAGCCCGTTATACCCTACTTGGGGGCACTCTCTTCCATCGAGGCTATGACGGGAATTTTTACGTTGTTTAAATTCAGAAGAATCCATCCTAGCGGATAAAAGAGGTGCACAAGCAATTTGTGGGGCCCATACTGAACAAGATCATCTTAGCAAAGAATATACTTAGAGTAGGATACTATTGGCCTACCATGGAAAATGATTGTTGCAAATATGTAAAGAAATGCTTGCATTGTCATAAGTACGACAATTTGATACATGCGTGGTGCAATCATTACAGCCTATCATGACACCTTGGCCTTTCTCAAAGTGGGGGCTTGATCTTATAGGTAAGATTAACCCTGTATCCTCAGATGGCCACAAGTTCATTATCACTACTACTGAATATTTCACAAAATGGGTAGAGGTTGTTCCTCTTACCTATGTCGAAGGTGCGCAAATATCTAAGTTTATAATGAACCACATCATTTTTGATATAGTATCCCTCTTCCATTGTAGCTGACAATGGTAAGTCCTTTAAAAACAAAACTATGAAAGCATTATGTAAATGTTTTCAAATCTCTCTCAAATTTCAACCCCTATTACCCTCAAGGTAATGGGCAAGTCAAACTTCTAATAAAACCTCATCCATATTATGGAGAAGATGGTGAATACAACAAGCCATAACTAGCATTTATAGATTCACCCTACCCTCTGGGAATACATAACATATCTATCCACTCCTACAGTGTCACTCCATACTCCCTAGTGTTTGGCATGAAAGTTGTACTACCCTAGAGATCGAGCTCCCTCTTTGCATATAGAGTTAAGAGATTACCTGAATGAAGAAGAGGACTACAGAGTAGCTCGACTAGGAAGAGTTGGAGTTATTAGATGAGAAATGACTTCATGCACCTGGATCACCTTAAAGTGTATCAAGATCGAGTGTGGAGAAGTTACAAAAAAAGAGTGATACCTCATCAATTTGAGGTAGGAGACTTGGTGCTAAAATAAAATCAGTTCAACACCACTAAAGACCGAGAAAAGAAGGGAAAATTTGAGCCTAACTAGTTGGGGCCATATGTTGTGGTCACTAAGTTTGGTTCAGGTGCCTACAAACTTGCTTACTCGGATGGTCAGAGAACTTTAGAACCCATGAACACAATGCATCTTAAATGTTTCTATGCTTAAGTGTGGGGTCCCTAAAATATCATAAAAACAAAAAAAAAAATAAAAATAGAAAAAGAAAAAGAGAAATAAACATAGGTGCATCCAATAGTGAAAACCACACAATGGTGGCACTTTGGACAAGTCCTTTGGTGAAAACCGGTTTCTAGTGCCATTGGAGGGTCTATTGTTCACAAGCATTTCAGGTCTAGGATTATGATAGCTTTGTCCTAAGCTAGTCTTTGCTTTGTCTTGTCTGAGCTACTTTTGAGCCTATCCCTCTTAGCCTTGATCGATGATCCTACTTTTGAATGCGAAGAGTTTTCCTTTGTATATTCCCATCTCACACTGGGGGAAACTTTGCATCATCACTTCTTACACATAACACATGGCATTCTTCCCTTGTACATCCCATCTAATGTTGGGGCATCCACGTTTCTTCATTTCCTTGCATTTAGCTTTAAAAATTCTTAGAAAACATAAAAACATTCATATAAATTTTGAAAATCCCAAAACATTCAGATATGTTAGTTGGAAAAACTCAAAACATTCACATACGTTTTGTAGAAAAAACTCAAAAAAATAGAACATTGTCTTAAAATAATACCAAAACAATGAAAAATGTTTCAAAATTATCCCACAAAAACAAAGTAGTAGTTTGCTTACTTTTAGTTGTTGGTTTGTATAGTTTTAGTTGCATTACTTTTTTTTTCATCTTGTGTGCTTTAAATTGATTCATTTGCTTACTTAGATTGAGTGTTACTTTAATCTGTTAGTGCATTGCATTGAATTCATTTTATCTTGCATACTTGTATATAGTTGTGTTGCTTTGATTAGATTTGATTAATTTGTGCTTGTTGTTTGCTTGTGCAGTTTGTTGTCATTTCATCATCATATCATCTATCATCACATATATACATCATATATCAATAAAGGCTAAGCTACATAATCATGAACATGAAAATTAAACATGTATGCTAAGCTAACATCATATAATATCACCAAGAGGGGCAAGAGGGACCACCTTCTGTCCCCCTCAAACATAGACCATAATAAAAATGTGGATTAAACATGTTATCTCATACACAAAAAATGTGATAGGTAAAACACAAAGTATCTCATCAACATGCAAAGTGATATCATTAGATGTTATATCATAATCTAACAACATGTGATACAAACATAAACCACAATAAACATATAGATTAAGCATGATATCTCATAAAAAAAATATGATACATCAATAATCCATCAATCATCATATATCCATAAATATCAAATGTCCATGTACAAAATCAATGTGTCTCGATACATATCAGATACAAAAAATTCCATCATGGGCATGGGTCAAAAATGTGCCTTCATCACGAGGCATAATAAAAAACAATATATAATGTACATCATATACAAAAATTGTGCCTTCATATCGAGGCATACATCAAAAAATATACATCAGGTACATCAATAAAAGAGTCAACCATGACTCTCACCTCTCCGGACTATCTTCGGCCTAGGTCTGCTGGGCTAGGTGGGGGCATCTGTATGATGGACCCATGGAAGGCATTGCACCATGTTGTGAGGAACCATGTTTCTCAAGGCATGGTTTATACGGGGACCTGTTGTATAACGACCTCACCGATCATGAGAGGTCATGTGATCTAGATCGTGATGATATAGGCCACCAAATATCCGACTAAATTCGGGGATCTCTACTTAGTTGGATGACCACATGATAATGCACCTATATAGTAGGTCACCTCACTTATTAGGGAGGCACTTTGAAATTCCAAAATCTATACTCCTAAGGAGTACCTCCTGTAAAAGTATCATATCACTCTCTTCTCACTCACTCTCTAGCTCTTCCCACAACTAGAATCTCTCTCGATAAATATTGATCCCTCTCTCAACCTACGAGTGTGCCCTCTCCTCTCACCCTCTTGATCCCACTCTCATAAGCTAATCTCTCTCTCGTCATGAGCTATCTCTGATCTAATGATCTCTCTCCATGTATCCACATCTCTCTCTCTCTACAATGTCTTGGTCCCTCTCTGCAGTAGCCTGAAGTTGTAGGGCTATAACCTGCTGAAACTCTGCTGCAAAATATCTAAATCCCCAACACCCTGTATATCCTCCTCCATCTCCTCTCCACCTCTTGCCATCTCCTCCACCTCCTGGTGGACTATGTGGTGGACTCATGTGTGGGGTGATGGAGGTGCCTGTAATGGTGCCCATAATGGAAACTAAAGTGGCATCCGTGGTGCCTGTGCCTATGGTTTTACCACTACTTGATGTTGCACAACCACCTCTTGCTACAACCAACCATACTACCGGATATACCTATATACCCATACCTACCTATGGACTTTCCTGGGGATCCTTCCTAGCCTATGCCTAGGATTTGGTCCCTATAACCCATACGCTACTATAACTATCCTACATCTATCCAACACTTCCTGTGGTGTCGTCAACCGTCGAGGCAACATTGTAGCATACCATCCCTAATAATCTGGGGTCATCCTTAGATCTACTATCTATGATCACTGCACCCAAGGTGGTGGAACCACCTATAAAAAACTAGTGTGAGCTCATCCTAGCCTAATCCATGGCCCCATATGAAAGGTCTCTCTAGATATATGCCCCATACCACATCTCATCACCGGAATCCCTAAATGAGACCAAACTATCATTGGACCTTGTCCACTCTATACCACTCAAGGATGTAGCTCTTGCTCCCAATAATGAAATGATCAATGTTATAGTGCTCAACTCTGTTGCATCCTGAGGCCACTGATATAACTGTATGGCCATCATGTAATCATATGAGGTTGTACCTCATCAAAGGCTCACCTATAGTAAATGGTGTGTCTCCCATGTGACCATGAATGTCATCACCATCTAGGAACCCAACCCATAATAGATGGCTCACCGAGAGCTCGGGCTCACAATGCTCTTGTTGGGTGCATCCTATAATGATATGATCCCAAGCCCATATCTAAAGTAAATTCATTGGACCCATGGTCTTCTAACCATGGTAGGCTATCAAGTGTAAATCTATGTATATAAATGGGCTAGTATACACTACCCCCAATAATAGACCTCCCCACTGATGAGTCCATGTATCACTCTAATCAGGCCCAAAGAAAAATGAGCACCAGTCTTATCGGAAGCAATAAGCCACTGACAAGAGCTATAAGATATACTGGAACTCATCCCAAGTCGATGATCATCATGCATCTAGTAATATCCACTGACATACCCCGGTGAGGTATGTCTACTACTCCAAAAATTTGGCAATACTCCATAGGTTACGACCGTGATGGTCGTCATATGTCACCAGCTGACCCTGAATAGGAACTCTAAAAATCCACCAAACATCCTCCAAAGTAATGCTCATCTCACTTTCGGAAAGGTGAAATGTCTGGCTCTCACTCCATCATCGCCATCTCTCAACTAAGGTTGTGAGCAGGCATATGGTCCAAGGTAATATGTGGCATGTGAGCCACATGTGAGAGACCATAACATCTAGTAACGTCTCCAAGTAGATGTGATCTCATCATCATGGAAATGTCACCTCATAGGCTTGGAGCCACCCATGTCACTCCCATGTCTCTAATCGGGGTAGGTCCATCTACAAGGTTAGCCAGGTCATTTTTTACAATTTTATTGTTTTACATCATCTAATTCTTCTATTTTATCATCTAAGTTTTCTAAAAAACTTCCTAATTTCTTCTAAAACCATTCAAAAATTCCTCTCTAAAAAGCACACCTCAGCGGTGCTGCGCCCATTTTGTGCCCAATGCCCCTAAGTGCCAACACCCCCTTTTCCACATCAAGCACCTACATTTTCACACAATCATCCCCCCTTCCCCCTTCCAATGGTATCGTGCACACACATGACGTTATCACACTCTTTTTCGCGCCTTCACGCGCACATCCATGTCCCTCTGCATTTTCTACACTAAGCACATATTTTTGTATCGTGCACATTTTTTATACATGTGTGCCATGCATATGCACATGTGATATCATGCCAACGCACCCCTGAGAATGCCTACACACCCCAAGGGCCACACTGGCATGATCACGCGGGTTTTCTACTCTAATAAATGTGATTAAATGCTAATAAATGCAAACAAAATGAAAAGTTTGACTTTTTGTACCTGTGGGCCATCCCCAAGAAGTTGCATGTAGTCTCGAACATGATCCACATGGTGTTTCTAGTTATGCACCCCTCCATTTTTCTCTCATAGGTCAGAGCTCAATCAATAGTAAAAAGGGTAAGTGTATGTGGTAAATAAACTCACCGTGATGGTTTTTACCCCCATGGCATGGTTTATATACCCATTTTGACCCCCGTGTCATGTCTCTCTCACCCTCAAGTGCCCTGGGACCATCATGATTCTTCTAAATTCTTCTAGCACTTTCACCATGATGATTATTTTTAATAAATAATTATTTTTCACCCATTTTTGCTATGTTGGGGCATGTTTTTGCTTCCCGCAACCCTTTCTTTCTACTACATGGGCATATTTTTTCCTTCCAATGTCTTTTGGCGATGTCCCATGACTTCTTCATTTCTTCTACAATATTTTCTTCCCAAAAATTCAAAAATTTAAAATAATATTTTTTTTTTCAAAAAATCCAAAAAATTGGTAAAATCATTAAAAATCAAAAAATTGTAAAAATTCAAAATTTTTTTTCAAAAAATTGGTAAATGACATGCACGCAGTTGAAAGCATGTATCAAATGCATTATCCTCGAACATTGAAATTTTTCCTAAAAAACATCTTTCTTAGGTTCTTTCTTGTTCTTGTCTCAAATGACTTGTGGATCATCGTGATCTACCTCCATTAACAAAGTTGGCTTGCTTACTATGTCGGTACTCCCATGTAACAATGAGTTTCAGAGAGACTATGTCATATAGCACACAAATTTTTTCATGGGACTACTTGTGTCCTCCATTATTCCCCTCACATGTATCCTTTCTTGGGGCACCATTTTTAACCCTTGTGTTAAAACACGAACATTCGGGAACTAAAGCTTGATAACAAAAACATTGGTGCAATTGTCTTGAACATTGTTTGTTTGAGTATGTGTGATTGTACTTGTTTCTCTATTAGGTTAGTTGGTTTACTTTCTCATATTGCATTGCATTATGTATGTTGCATGGAGTTACACATTTTTAGCAATGAACAAATGTTAGTAATATAGCTTTTCATGTTATTTTACACTTTTGTTTATTTTAATAAAGGGGCCGATGATTTAGATCATAAGGGCAACATGATGAAACAAAGTTTCTTATTGAAAGATTGGATGCAAGAGATATTCCTATATTCTTCACTATCATGTCTTATCACTATTAATTTTTCTTCCAAAACACCTGGGGCAATAAAAATCATTTTTATCCTATATTTTATTTCTTCTATCCATTTCATCATATTTTTGATCGTCGATTGACTTCTTCTATCACCCCATCGACACTCGAGGGGGCATCCTTCATTCTACTAATTTTTCTTCAAAAATTTACTTGTTTATGCTTTTCTACTATGTTTGAAGTGATGTCACTTACTTCACCTCAAACAGGGGCAAATGTAGACACCTAAATTCCACTTTTGCAATCTTATTGCTAAAAGCACACTAATCACTCTCATTCTTACCATTTCCATTATAATTAGTGATTTCCACTAATTAACTAATGTTTCTTACCATTTTGGTTAATTAACAATGTTTTTGTTGATTACCTAACCTCTTTCACATTCAGGATGCCAATTTACGACACATCGTAAGTCATAATCCTCTTCTAAACAAACAATTAGCGATTATTAGCTAATTAAGCCTATTTTACCCTTGTTTTGGTCAATAAACCCTATTATTGGCTCAAACCCCTCTTCCAACCATTCAAAATCACCCCATTTCCCTCCAAGACATCTCAAAAGGCTTCAAAGCTTATCCTAGCCTCTTAATTGACCCTAAGTGGTTAATTAAGGCTCCTCACATCCTAATCACTTGTTAATTCACTAATCATGATTAGAAAACCTTAATCTACTTTGTGCTTTTAGTCCCACATGCACCAAGATGCAAGTTTTCCTCAAATAGAAAACTATAAAAAGGACTAAGCACCTACCTTCATACTTTACACCATGTTTTGAATAACATTAATCATATAAAACATATGAGCCTTACTTCCTTCTTGGATTAGCTTGCTCAATCTTTGCATCCAATCTTCATGTTGGTTAGTAGAGGGATATCTAATATGGCCTTGTAGCCATTGTTAGAGAGATCCTCTCACCATTTGTGGAGTAGCAACAAACATAGTTTGATTTCCCTTAGATCTAATTAGGTCTATGTTAAGTAATCATTTCACATAGTAAGGATGTTTGTAGATTGAATGTTTAATTTCATTTAGTTTCCATTAATGCATGCTTTTAAGCTTTGATCTTGATGTTTCATTCTTAAGCTTGAGTTTGGCTCTAGGCTATTATGGTGTTAACCTCTACGAAACTTGTACACAATGAATTTTACAAGGAAGGTTACCCGTAGCATTGTGGGGAGTAGTCACGGAGTTTGAGGATACAACGGATTTCCTTCCTACACTATTTTGGCCAATGGCGTCGATCACCCAAAAAACTAGCCAATACAAAAATCTCTTCATATAACTTCAGGGAAGCAGTTACATGTTGGAGAATAATGCAACTTTCTCCCTACACTTGTTAGGCTAGGGTAGCATTATATCATCCAAAAATATCACACAACATGATATCCTTTCTACACTCTCTCTCATCACCGATCAGTGCATATGTTCCTTTTTCAACTGTTTCATATTTCCCTTACAATATTTTTACAATATGCATGCATCTTTACATATGTTTTTAACATATATACATGCATATTTGACTACTTGATCGTCTTCTCCCTACAGTCCGACCATATGAGAAGCAAGTAGTCAACAATAACAAACAACAACAATGGCGGCGTCAACAACAACATTTTACGGCAACACACATGATACTAACCATGTAGGTACATCACACACATCGAAAACTACACATGCGTTTCCACCCTAGGTTCACTCTCACCAATTTTTGCACTTTGGCATCTTCAGTTTACACACTCCAATATTTTTCATTCCACACTTTATAGTCCTTCATCACATTTCTACATCACTCTACATGGATTATCAGTCGCATCTCTATCTACTTTATGTTATCGAGCTTTCCGCTCACCAACATAAATCGGGGAAAATGTAGTCACAAAATCACACACTTTATACATTATTTAGTCATGGTCTCATACTACTATTCATATGGTTCTTGATTGAGGAAAGTACTAATCAACCCATGTCCTTTAGTCGTTTTTACTTTGTTTTGTGTCCTCACTTTCGACCATGAGCACATACTTGCCCCTTTTTTTCATTTGTCGTCATTTTACCTTTGACTAGGAATCCACCCAATCTTGGGGTGCCCAAGGCACCATGGTCCCATTCGGGTGTCCTTATCCTTTCTACACTTTCTGCCACTTTTTGGGCACTTTCGATAGTTTGAGCTTCTCATCTTTTTAGTGGTTACAAAATTAGAACAAGATAACTATATAAATATAAAGTTGTGAGACCATAATGAGGGACCAAACACTAAGCACTACTATCATCACCTAAGGTTGCATCCATCAAAGGCTCCATTTGCATCCATCTAGCTCCATCACAAGGCACAAGGTTGGTTCATCTGCATCACACTGCATAGGAGGGAAGTTTATTCTATTCCATCCACCATTCTATTACATTTCTACACATAGTTATTACTCACTACTTTCACAAAGTGTGACTGACACAAGAGAACCTAGGGCATGATTGCACACACAAGCACATAGAACTACATCGGGTTTGAGATGTAGTGCAACGCTCAGTTAATAAGTCCACCATTGTGGCATCTGAGGACAATCTGAACCCCTCATATGCATCTTTCCTTTTTAGGGGTTTGATGTTTGTCTTAAGGTTTTACAAGTATCTTCTTCATTATTGATTCCCAGTGACATACAACCGAGTACAACGAAGTTAGTGTGGAAAGAAGAGAAGGAAGATGATCACTTAACCACACCTCGAGAGGAGGTTGGTAGAGGTTTATCATAGACCGGGTGCCCACAAGACACCCATGTACCTATCCGGGCATCCCGGTCTACTCGATTTCCCAGGATATGTACTTTTCGGACCTCGACCTAGTCGTTCCCTCATCCTGTTTCTCCAGCCATCTTTGTGACATAATCCAACAAGCTCGTCGAATCAGCTAAGTTCTTTCTAACTCTCTTTCCAATCTAGGGTTTCACATATCTACTTTCTCGATTGCTTGAGTCATTTTCTTTATATATTTATATGTTATTTACTGTTGTCCTTAATATTAGATTAACTATAAAATATAGAATAATTTCATAGTTTTAGTTAATCAAAAACACTTTATTAAAATAAAAAGTTAAAAATACTAAAATATCTTCCAACTTAATAGTAAATTTTTTACCTTAAATTATCCTTAAGTAGATTTTAAATATTCTTTTATTAATAAATTGTATGCCTTTAATCTTATAGTGTAGAATTAAGAATATGAATATCCACTTGGTTCTGGGGCTTATAGAACAAGTCGGTAGAATCATAACCATATTGTTATCTCTTTCTTCCTTTTTTTCCTTTCCTAGATTAAAGAAGAGGATAAGAAGCAAAATTTGTGTCCTCAACTCACAAATTCAACAATTGAACATTTAATTTGCATCCTAATTGGAAGAAAAGTATCTTCATGGCCCTCTTATGCTCCTTTCATATCTCTGACAAAAAAATACACAAGAATGACATGCTTTAAATAAGTTCTTAGTCATAATTTTAAATAAGTCCTTAGTCATATATTTTTTCTATGTTTTTTTGGTACAAATTTGTAAATGTTTTCTTCAAATTATTTTCAATACTATATTTAAGATCCATATTATGAGTTTCCTTCTTTGTTATTGCTTGAATCATTTACTTGTATGTTGCATTTTTCCTTTTTGTGTGGAATCTTTGGTAAAAAAAAAACAGAAAACATATAGTGTACTATCTTGTGCTTTCCATCTTTCACTTGATGCGTAGGGGCATGTGCCTTTGACAATGGCAAGATTCGGTGTGTCTAAGAGATTTTGACCCCTACGAGGCCATATCAAAATGCTCCAAGATGGGCAACATATTGTTCATCGGCAAGGTTTTTAAATTTACTTGCTAGAATAAAAGAAAACCACTTATTTATTTGGCATGTTTTGTTCATCTTCCGGAAAAAAAAATACCTATGCAACTTCCCTTCTCGACCCAAAAAAATGGGGTTATTGTCACATATAAAGTTTCATTTATTGTTTGACAAATTCTTTCTCATATTTCCATTTCATCTTAAAGATATGAAGACCAGAAACACAATTGTTCTTCCTCCACATGGTGTGACCGTCACTACTCCCCACTTGCAAATAGAATATGAATTTAAAAGGATTCAATTTTTGTTAATGCTTTACATTGTAGGCAACCGAAACCACCGAAGCTAATGATCATTGAACTGGTTAGAGAACACCTTCATTTGTTGTCATCGAGTCCTTTGTACCTCTCCAAGTTTCGTATTGTTGGTCCTCATTCACGAGGGTTTGGGTTGGCTTATGATAGTAACGAAGATGCAATGAAATATGAACCTACTCACAAATTGAAAAATGGGTGTACCAACCCTACAAAAAACATTTGGAGGGAAATTCAAGCATAGTGCCAAAAATTATAAATGCGAGTAACAAAAAAATTGGAAATGAGAAAAACAAATGAATGCCTCCTTGATTAAGTCTCCAAAAACTTATGTATAGATATACAATGTCGATAACTATGAAGTATTCATATAGTTGTTCCCGCGAGTTTATAGCTGATTATATTTTGAAAAGATTTTTTTACCTGTGATTATGAAACTTGCTTTTTGTACATATCTCTTTATGTGAAGCTTATAAATATGAAATATTTTGGGAAAACATATTACTGACTTCGTGTTCATTTTTGGTTAATGGAAAATATGAGATTTGAAAATTATATAAGCTCTTAATTGTGAAGGCCTTGTGTAAAGGGGTTTCATATGGGGAAGCATGCTTGTTGCAGAAATCCTTTTCTTTAATTTTTTTCAGGATAACATTTCTTTCTTTGAAAAATGCTTTTACTTTCTAAGGATTCTAATAGATGTACTACACGATATGGTTTTGCTTTATAGGTTATATGCATTATTGCATGCATATACAAGATATCTATACTCAACAAGCATTGTGGTTTTGTATGAATACTCCTTCCCTTAAATCTTCTTGGACATGATGTGATTGAATAAAAAAAATATGAGGGGGAAAATATTCAATCACTCTTCTATGAGATGATGGTAATTTGTAGAATTATATTTCTCTCTTACTCTGAATGTTAGTTACTTTATAAAGAAAATAAATAAATAAATAAATAAATAAATATATATATATATATATATATATATATATATATATATATATATATATATCATTGAAAATAATAAAAAATATAGTGGTTTAGTCCTGCGTATCTTCACTACTTTAGAATTTCCTATTTTGGTTGTATTGAGAAGCAATCTATGTAATGAATGATTAAAATCTGCATATGAATAATAATGGAAATGGACGTGCACAATTTGCTTGATTTTGTTTTGTATAAAATAAAAGAAACTTTGTATTATAGGAATAAAGAAAATTATAATGTATTGAAGGAAATAATTAGATTGTAAAGAATTTTTGTGTGGCTTGCCTTAGGCCATCTTTCTTTCTCTTTGGTTTTCTATGTAATGTACACCTATGCATTGTCAATTTGATTTTTTCGAATGAGTGTATAAAATTGTGCTCATTTCTCTATCCTTTATTTTGATAATATATGAATTTTTAAAATTGATCTTATAATGTCTTGGTTGGTAGGTATGTAGATGGTCTCAACCTATATGGTAAATGTCTTTCTTGTTTGAGTGGAATCAGAATGAATGATTAAGCTTCTAGGCTACATAGTCTTTGTTTAAAAGTGCCTATGTATTTAACTAGGATTTTTAAGATTTATTACCTTGAACCATGATTGAGGAATGAATATGATTTTTCCCATTTGCAATTATTGGGCATAAAATGGAGCTTAAGGTGAACAACATTTAGTGTTGATGAAGGGTCGGTTGTTGGTGTAAGGGTTCATACAATTTCTCTATATTCTTTGAGTGGAAGCTTACCTTCTTGGATGCCTTATCTTTTGTTGGAGAGCTCTAAGATTTCTTAGAATGATTCATACCTCCCCTTCCCGAGGATCTCCTTTATACTTTCCAATATCCTCTGTCCTATATCACATGCTCAAACTAACTTGAAATATATTGCTCATTCCAAGTACATACTCATATTAGTACTAATGTTCATATGAAACAAATATACCTTGTTGTTGTTGATTACACCTCCCTTCCTCTTGAGCCTCCCTTAACTCATCATCACCTACCCGCACTCTACCTAAATAGTGTCATACAAGCATTGTTCTTGAAACCTAATCAATGCACCTAAGTAGGCTTCTAAGGTCTAAGTACACCAAATAACATCTAGGCTTTGGGACCACTCTAGATGCCCTTAGAACACTTCCTCCCACTCATTACCAAGTGTCTAGACCCTTCATACAACCTTATTCTTCCAATGCATGCTAGTTCTCTTGTTAGGGCCTAATAGCCTTCTAGCCCTCTTCACACACAAATGCCCTTAAATCTGAATTTCTCATGAAAGAACCTTACCCTCTCAGAATTGATTTGGAGACCCTTTATCAAGCTCTAACTCATATCCAAATTTCACATGTTGTTACTTTGTACGGAATTGTACTTCCTTTGTAATGTAGTGTGCAAATTAGGTCTAATTAGTGCTCTTATTCTTGAGAGTGGAACTCACCTTCATGATATCACTTGAAACTTGATGGATCCACCTTTGACATGACAATATGATGATGATCACCAAATTTCGTAGCTTAACTCCTCCGGTTGACCACTCACACACCTTAATTTCTTACTTTTCATGTACCTATATAGTCTGATCTGCAAAACCTCATATTACTTTATCACACATGCAAATTAACTCCCAAAATTTGACATGACCCTAGAGCTCAGCTAGATAGAGATGATCCTAAAATTTCATGAGTTTTTGATGGTTGCAATTTGAATTAGGTGATGCCCTAGTTAGGGCCCGAGAGCTCAAATTTGGGTCTACAGGAAAAATTACCAACTTTCAAGAACTATAAAAATTCAGGTGTTAATGCTACCCTTCTTCACATATTCATGATTTTACAGTGCTCTAGAATTCGTTCTTTGTGGACTATCATAGTTCTAGCATTCGGTTTGAGAAGGGACTACAACACACAGTTTATTCAAAGGCCATAATTCATACAAATTACACACAAATTCTTGCCTGCAACACCCTTCAACATCTTTATTGATCATTATCTTCCCCTTTTACATGTTTTCGTGGTCTTCCCTTGACCATCTCCTTCGAATACATCTCTCTTGTCTCTATTACATTAAAATCCCCTATGAATAGGTGGATATTTTCTAAGTCAAGCTTCCTAAACTAACTCCTGAAGTAACTCAACAATCACCTAAACATGGAAATCAAGAGAATATCATCCTAACAAACCTATTTTCTCGTACATATCAACTTACACATGATGACAAGGTTCTAAGGGCCTTATTTAGCTTATAACCCTTCTTGACCAAGTCAAAATTACCTTTACACCTCATTTGTAACCTCGTATTTATTTCATCCCTCACTTTTACATACATTTGAAATTTGAACTACATAGACATGGAGGGAAAATAAAATTTGAACACACTCTATACCCTATGACCCCTAATCACCTAACTGACAATGATGCTCCTGCATTAGTTGTATTTGGAACCATTTGTGTCTTAAATGAGAGTTCGAAGCAAAAAAACCTTACTATATTATTTATTAAGATATAAATTATCTTAGTAAAATTGAAGTTATTAACATAGTAAATAAATAATATGATGCCCCTCTTTTGGAGTCGTATGAACTAAATTGCGTAGATATGTTGCACTTTAACAAAGACATCCCTCATATTCTTTAGTTTCTTCACATGCATAGATATAATTTGTATGCCTAGACTATGTTATAGTCAAACAATACAACATTTTCCTAGTACTATTAAATTAAAAATAGATGATTTAAAATTTTATCGCTAGGGCACATATGCGGGGTATCTACATATGTTGCACTAAAAAAATTCAACATAACAATGTTGTTTGATTTTCCCCTTACAAGATTGCAAACATTGCATGTGTATACAAGTTACAATTTTTTCTTATAATTACAACATAGTTATGTGATTTAGGTTAATGTGCAGAAATCTAAGGTATTTCATGCATTGTCCACATCATGGCCATAACTTTGACATCTAGGGGAATCTCTATTTTGATTGAGGGTTGTTCCGCTAGTGAGCCAACAATCCAACTTCTCAATTTTTTCCCCTCTCCGATTTGTGTTGAATGTTGAGCTCCAACATCGTGTGGACCTTTCAGATGGTGTGCAATTTTAAACAGCATTGCTACCCTCTAAATTTGCAAGTTGAGTTTTTGATGGAAGGTTAAAAGAAGATACCATTTCCAATTTGGGGAAAACCCTTTGCAGAATGATCAAGCATGAATTGTATTTTGTTTGGCGTTGAATATGTTGTTTTTTCCCTTTTTAGCATTACTAAATTTTTCTCCTTTGCATTTTTTTATGCGTTGCAGGACTATTCTTGTTTCTGACATGGATATTGTGTTAGAAACACATACCAAAATTGGTGCTCCAACTCCACTTCTAGTGCATGTCATTCGTGGAAAGTGTTCAAGTCTGGAGACAAATCATGGACATGAAAATGCTTTGGTTCCACAAATACCTCCTCAAAAGAAATTTTTTCTTCCAAACAATTTTAGTGGGCTTATACAAATTAGCTCATTAGATACAACCATGTACACATGGTTTGTTGAAGGTGGTTCCCTTAGTAAAATAACCCTTTAATAATATAACAATACAAAAGGTATTGGTTCCTATTTCGGGTTTGATTTTGTGGATAGAAAAGGGGATGAAATCCATGTTACTTGATTCAACGAGATTGCAAAAATGTTTTACGACCAAATTGAGAGTGGAAAGATGTACACCATCACAAACAGTAAGGGTATGAAATGTAAAACTATGTTTACTGACCATTTGAGCAATGCTTTTGTGATTTCCCTGCAAACATCTTCAAATGTCACTCCTCTTCTTGTGAATGAGAACACAATACATTTGCATAGCTTTCACTCCACTGCAATCAAAGATATACTTGAAAAATGGTCGGTTCCTCCATTGACATCATCGGCATTTTTGTAGCCATATCTCCATGCTTCACTATCCACAGGCGTGATAAGAGTCAAACTGTAAGAAGAAAACTTCAGATGAAAGACATGTATGAATTTAGCATTTGTGTTAATTTATGGGGTCAACATTTAGAGGACCTTGGGAAATAACTTGAAGACATTCTTTCTATTCCAAAACTCCTAGTGTTGGTAATAAAAGTTGGACGGGTCTCCAGGTTTCAACGAAACATCCACATACATTATCTCTAGTATGAAATGGTTTATCAACCCTTAAGTACTTGAAACTAATACACTTCATGAGTGGGTTGTCTCATGATTACTCTGTTGCAACATCCTTCGTCACAAAAAAATTCTTAGCCCTCCGACGAACTTGAAATCTATAACAAAAATCCCATGAGATACTTCAAATGGGAAATACATACAACAATGAGTGGGCTACGCTTACAAATGTAATCATGAACATCACAATGGTTTATTTCTTTTACATGGCTTTCTTGCTCATAAATGGTGATAAACAATATAGGAAGAAAGTCCATGAGGAACAAAATGGCTTGTGGTTATATGTAAATTGTAAGACACATGTTGAACAATGTGACTACAAATACGCACTCTGCGTAGATTTAAAAGATACCACCGGTGAGATACATCGATTCTGATATTTGATAGATCGACTAAGTCAATCATGGGTATCACAACTAAAGACCTCAAGTTATTATACATAGATGATGAGGCTACAACTGATATTACAAACCAAATTATCAGCCATGAATACAAATTCACTCTCTCCCTGAAGAAGGAAACTTTTTGTGGAAACAAACAACTAAAAAATTTCATTCTTGACTCCCGAAATTGGAGGGTCCCACATCTCCTGCTTGAATAATGCATTTATAAACAACAAAAACTTTCCTTTGTTATGCTTTCTGCGCTATTTCCTCGTATTTTCTTACTTCTACAATGGACATGAAATATGATTTTGTCGGCATATTGCAAAGGCTTACACCTTTCTTTCAGTTTTTGATATAGTGGTTGTTAATAGAGGTTCAAATGCACATCCATGTTCTCCACTTCCGATCTTTTTCATAAATCGGAAAAATCATTTTTGTTCTTAAAAATTGTAATCATCCAATGCAACTATGGTAACATGATGCAATGATTTATTGAATTTTTTATGGTTTCCTTATGCATCATATCTTCCTTGTTCTTCTTTTCATTTTGTTCCTTCATAGTACTATTGGAAAAATACATTTTTTTGGCAATGTTGACCATTCAGCTATTTAAAGATAAAATAATGGGCCAAAATGAAGATGTGTCGATAGATGTTTACATAATTCTTTTCCATCACTCTATACATTGCCTTGTATTTGTTTCTGTTGTTTTCCTTCAAAATACAATTAGAAAAAATAAGTTTTTTCCTTCCAGTTTAAAGCCTTTGGCTATAGAAAGAGAAAACAATGCCCACAAAAAAGTCATGTGATGAAGTGTATTTACATATTTTTTCCCTCCACTACATACATATTTCATTGGTTTTTGAATGTTTTCTTACGCCTCCCTGCCTTTTCTACTTTTTAGGACGTCACCTTCCTCCCAATGTCTACCCCTCATAAACGAGAACGAAGAAGAGAGGTTTATGCCTTACATAAAAATGAAATCAATGCTATCGGATGCCAATGATACCGCGAACGAAGAAAAATTTCTACGAAGTTTCCCTACATCCCTTGACTTCATCGTTCTAAGTAACATCATTTGCCTCATCCTCTTTCCCTTGTACACTTGGATGTTGCTCGTGTGAATGGTAACAGGACATAAGTTGGTTGTTTACTTCCCAATCTTTGTCATACCCCACACACCTTCCTTGGCTCCTTCTCTTTACCACACCACCCTTCATATGCTTTACCTTACAACAATGGCCTGAATAATAGTTTACCTCACCCCTTTCAACCTCATGCCCTATCGACAATGACAATGTATCCTTCTCCTTCACTTCCACAACATTTTGCCTCACATTTTTCCCAACACTCATTTTCTCGTTCCCAACCAGAGCCTCAAAATGATTAACAAGAGACCGCTCCCACTTGTGCCTCAATACCCCTATTTTTGGGCATTCACCTCTTCTCTTGAAGCCCAATGGTGATTCCGCCGAAGACTTGATATTTTTTCGAACATCCACACTTACTCAATATGTTTGGAAAACTTCCCAGAAATATAAAAAACCTTCCATGATGGAATGTACACTTGCATTAGATGCAAATCAAAAAAACATGAGTCATTTTTCCTCTTAGAACAATATGGGCCCTAGCCTTCAACCTTCCATTCTCAAATATTTAACCCATGTCGAATAAATATTGATCGCTCGAATTAATCCCATTATGTAATTCACCCAAATGTGTGGTGGGCAATACAAATGTTCTTATCACACTAGAAGTTTCCCATAAATCATTTCATCCATTACCAAATACCTACCTCATCACCTCGGAGATTTGGACCTCCTGTTTGTCCAAAATATTAGATTGCAACAAACAAAGTATGACTTCTACATAAGTAGGTCCCATGTTTGGGAAGCCCTTCAATATAAAATTATCTATGATCCCTACTACAAGGATGTTCTAATTGAAAACGACACCCTTTTCTCTCTCATTGGTGAGCCAACAAATATATCCTCCTCTCTTCACACAATTCCAATGGAACTTCAAGTTTCAAAATGAAATGTTTCACAAAATGGTGTTAACCCTCCTTCCACCTCAAATGACGCACCTCCAAAAACATCCTCCATTGTTCCTTCCATTCAAAACACTGGAAAAAAGAGGAAATTATTGAGCAATACTTTCTTTCAAATGATCATGAAACACCCTTCACCTTTCCTTGGCATGAAGTCCACCTTTCACCAATTAATGAATACACCACATAGGGTCTTTTCTCAATGGATTTTCCAACTTTATATTCGACAGTAAAACAATGTTTAAAAAATAGTGCATGAAATAAGTTCATATGCCCTCCATTTGAGGCGTCACCATGATGACCGATTTGGTTCTCACCCAAGGTTCTATTACTACTTGCTTAACCTTATTATGCGACACAGGAGGCAATCTACAACCACATTATTTATGAAGCAAAACATCGAACATGGGATACCCCCAACTATAGGATAACTTAGAAATAACTCCAAGAATTCCCCAATGATTTTCTTCCTGAAAGTTTGATGTGGTTTGGGAGTAACCTCTGAGGGAAACACACATTTTGGTCTAAAAGTAGAGGTGAGGTCTCAAACATGGTTGAACAATTGGGTGCAACAACACTCTTCTTTACTTTAAGTGCAATAGACACAAAATGGCCAGACATGCATAACGTCATGCATGTTACTCCCTTGATGATGTTCGAGTACACAACGCTTGGTACCTTAACATTGTTTCCCATAATCATCGTGTTGTTTCTTATTTGCATCAAAGATTCACTATATTTCATGAAGAGATGTTGAAGAAACATGTTTGAGCCAAAGACTATTGGTACAAGTAACATTCTTCCTTTCTTTCTACTTTTATTTGCTTCAATATACTTCTTTTAACCTATCTTTGTCATAGGTATGAATGGAAACATAGAGGTTTGTTGGTTTTCAAATAGGACTTTTTAGAAGAGCAACAGTCAGGGGACAAAAAGTCCCTCCTCTTTAATGGGAGAGGTTCCCTTATTCTGAAACGAACTTATTTACAAATACACAGAACATTATTTTATGGTCAAACTTGGATATTACGAAAGTGTTTTCCACAAGTATCATCGATTCGCGCGGGATCGAGGAAGGGGAATAAGAAGATGAGCAGAATAGCAACATTCAGAATTATAGATAGCAGAATAATTCTTCGTGTATGCGAAGCTTCAAAGGATTTAAGACAAGATCATTTGCATTAGCTGAATGGGATTAAATTTAAAGACACAAAGTTCCGTAAATAACCTTCTTGATTTGTTAATCAAGGACACAAAGTTCCTTCTTGGTTGTACAAGATCACTGTACTTGCAAAACTGAACAGTATGCAATCAGAGAGACTAAACGAGTTAGGAACAAAACGATCTTCACAATATTAAAGGAAAACACAGAGACAACGAGAATCAGATAGACAAAGAACGGAAAGCCCTTTTGTATTGATTTCTTTCAGATCTATTTACACTTTCAGCAAATATCCAAGTTCTTCCTCCCCCGTAAAATGGCGTGGAAAGGCCATTATATAGATTACAAATCCGTTACTCCTCGTAACCGTTTCTTTTAACTAAAGAATAGTTAAGGACCGCCAATTGCAATGCCTTAACTAATTACAAGGAATACGAAAAGAAAGGGAAGAAGAGAAAAGAAAGGAGAAGGAGACAGGTGTCCAGTTCTGAGAAGGACCCACTGTCTTCAGAAACCGCCGCTTGAGTTTTCTTCCACGTCTCAGCCACGTCTTTGCCACGAGGGACACACCGGAGCGTTTCATCTTGAAGATGTCAATGGATATCCTTGAAAACCGATGTAACCGCGTCTTGAAAGTTTCGTCCTTCGTAATTGCTTCTTGAAATTTGATCTTCGGATTGATAGCATCAGAGCCGCAACTTAAATTTATTTTTTGAAAAACAGCATATTCGGGTCGAGCGGGAAAAACTAAGTGTGAATGACACTTGGTACGCTTGGGACAGGTGAGACGCGAATGCGCGAAACACGCGGCTCGGCCGGTTCGGGCGAAACAGGGAGAAGACGCACAAATGTATTTGGGACAAATGGGACGAAAATGCGCGAAGGACGCGGTTCGGGTGTTTCGGCCGAAATTGGAACAGCGGGCCCGTTTGGACTTGGGACATTCGGGACAAAAAGTTCCGAAGTACGCGACTCGACCGGCTCGGCCGAAATAGGGAAAGCTCGCACTTTTTTAAATGGGGCAGTTGGGACAAAATTGCGCGAAGGACGCGGTCCGGGCGAACCGGCCGAAAATGGAACAGAGAGCAATTTGGAACTCGGGACATTGGGACAAAATCGGGTGAATCGGCCGAAAATGGAAAAACAGTCCGTTCTAACTTGGGACATTCGGGACGAAAAGTTCGAGAGTACGCGGTTCGGCAGTTCGGGCGGAAATGGAATGATTCACACTTTTACTTGGGACATTCGGGACGGAAAGTGCGAAGTACGCGGAAGGATGATTCGGCCGAAATGGAGCAGGTTTGCATTTTTGGCTTTGGGGCACTTGGGACAAAAACTTCCGACAGGCCCGAAAATGGGACAAATTCGGAGGTTTCGTACGATCGGAGAACAAGACACTTTCGTACTTGGGACGGATGGGACAAAAAGTTCCGACAGCCCGAAAATCACACAAAACGACCCGAACACAGATTTTTTTGATTTCACGACTTAGGCACCTCAGAGAAAAACACTTAAGACTCAAAATTTTGAAATTTTACTCTTATCAGAGCGGGAATTTTGAGTGGACAACAAGGTTCAACACATGTCCATGGTTTTTCATGGCTTTAGGATGCTCTCAATGTAGATGTAATCAATCGGACAAATAATACGTCTATAAATGAAGCCAAACAATACTTTGATACATTCATTTCTGCATGGAATTTGTGTCTCTCCTCCAATCGAGAAAAAATTGTCCATCATTCAATCAAAGATGAACCCTGTCTATTATCTTCATTACAGGTGTTTGTTGCCTCTCCACTATAGGACTTGGAGGAACTTATTAATCATGTTTAACGTCACACAAAGTGTTCTAAACATACTTGTCTACACAAAAAACAAAACCACCTCTAATGTCGAGTCTGATGCGCCCTTAGATACTAGTTAAATACCTCTTCTTTGTTATTCATTGATGAGAATGGTTTAGTTAAATACCTCCCTTCAAGGAATGATGATAGACTAAACAAACATAATCTAATAATTATATCTATATGGAGAGCCAACATTGATTTCCATCCAATGTTATCTCGGCATGTTGTCCTTAAGTACATTGTAAAGTATGCTTCTAAACCAAAACAACGCTAAAAACATACTACCAAATGTTTTTCAAAATATCAAGAGTTTCATACCCTAATTTACCTACACATATTGCCATCATAAAATTATAACAAAGAGTGTTGTTGAACACGAGATTAATGAACAAGAAACATGCCACGTGCTCCTAAAATTTCCACTTGTCATGTGTAGTCGTGCTTTTGTCTCGGTAAATGTTGGTAGAAAAGTTTTCTTATTAGCTGAAATAGAATGCAAGGCTCCTGAAACATCCTTTTTTTTGGATACATACAAGCTCTATCCTTCTGATATGGAGTCACTTCCCCTCATAGAAGTTTCCAGATACTGGAGTTATAGTAAATATCGCACATTAAATAAGTGGAAGCATCGATCGTGCCTTGAAATTGTTCGTGCCTTCCCCATATTTCCTTTCATTCTTGTGCATAATTCAATAGCATTCAAAATTTTCTATTGGTCTAAACTCCTATCATACAATCGTTTTTTCGCAATATATGCTACGAGATATTGGTTCCACCCCCAAGAAATTATTTCCACCAAGAATCTTTTTAAGAATAGATATCATCCATGGCATATTGCTTGGTTTAAAGAAAGTGTAGTACAAAGTTCCAATAGTGGACTGACTTAGACACCGACACCATGCAAGCTCAGCAGTTGTTGAATGAATGGTATATTTTGTCCCACCTCTGCCCAACCACACATCGAGCCTTTACATCATGCATATGTTAAGTCTCCATGAATTTGACATCCTGTATAATTGGAGCACCCATAATGTTTCACCTACTTTGCAAGCTTTAGGGATGAATTTTATTGAGGATAGTAAGGCAACACATACTGTGGTTATCATGTAAGGAACGATATCCTCACCTTCTCCTCATTTATCTCAAGAACAAAAATTAAATTTCACTATTATGCTTCACCACTTCTCGTGTAAATCTTTCCTTCCTCTATTGAAGCTGATTATTCAAGGCACGCATGGACTCAAAAACCATACCTCATTAATACTATCAAGTCTTCATTTTCCTCCATGTTATCTGCAGTGTTGCACCTCTCCTTTTACTCGCCCCTACTAGAGTTGCATCTTTCAACATTTCTACATCTACTATACACACTAGCCTACGCATTCCCATCAGAGAACTCAAACCCTTGAAGGTCAGGGTTTGTCATCTTTCAAGACTCCCTTAAACATATCCAATATATTATAATTGATGAAATGAGTTTCATCGGCCCTAAGTTGCTTAGTAAAAACGACTACTGCCTTCGTGAATCTTTCCCCACTCCAAAACATCTGAATTTAGAAACAAATCTATCATCCTTGTTGGGGACCTCGACCAACTACCACATGTCATGGACATTCCTCTATATGCCAACAAGTCCTATGGCGCTAGCCTATGGAAAGACTTCACCAATTCCATCTCCTTAAATTTTATCTTCAGCAACAGGGTTCCACTCCTACATAGGCTTCATTTCGCAACTTGCTTCTCAACATTCGTAATGTTGTCCCTCTATTTTAGGATTGGGAGCTCCTAATGTCAAGAACAAATTCTTTCCTTTCTGAACAAGAAATCATTGAGTTCGAAGAAGCTCCCCATATTTTTGCTAAAAATGACCAGGTGGACAACCACAACCTTCAAATGTTGAAATCCCTTAACTCTCCCATTTCCATATCCATTGCTCAACACACCAGGCATGCTTTGACTTGGGAGAGGTTAATGATGATTAATTACAACATAAAGTTCTTCTTTGCATCAACTAGAAAGTCATGCTTTCCACAAACTTGTGGGTTGAAATAGGTCTTGTAAATGGTTCTACTGGCTCTATCATCCACATTGTTTACGGAAATGATTTACCTTTATTTTTCATCATCAAATTTGATCGATACACAAGTCCTCATTGGGATGGAAACAACCCTTTCAATTTTCCAATTCCACTAATTTCCATAGGTAACCGAAGGCAGTTACCACTTAAAATGGCTTGGGAATTTTCAATCAACAAATCTCAAGGGCTTACTTTACGAAATCCATTATTTACATTGGGGGCATGGAAAGACAGGGGCTTACATTCATAGTAATATCAAGAGTTCCCTCCTCATCCACCCTTTGGATTTCACTAGTTTTTCTTTCAACCGTTATGCCAAACTATCCTCTTCACCTCTTCTACTGATCATGCATACAAGAGGAATCCCATCTTCGTTCCTTATCCTTAACACTCCCCTCTTAATCCCCATCGGCCCTTCCCTTTCAATATTCACCATTTACTGTCATTTCCAAATATTGTCTTCCTTTGTTTTCCCTTTCCCATTTCCAATACTTCCTTCTTTTTTTTCATTTTCCGACTAGAAATATCATATTATTTTGTTCCATGTTTCACTTCCCTTCTCCCTTCTCTCGTATTTCAAATTCGATGTTAACATCGCACACCTCACGTGTGATTGCTAGTTGATATGTTGGTTTCAACATATATATATATATATATATAATCTATAATATATTATTTTTGTATATCTATGATGTCGAACCTTCTTAGAGTTCTATTTTATCTTGAGGAAAATAATGCAGAACATCCTTGAAGAAACATTCAAGTGTCAAAATCAAGCTCCTTGGTGTCGGTGTGTGTTATGTAGGAGCTTTATGAGTCTTGTTGTGGCATACAAGTCATTACAAGTCATCGGTGGAGATGAGAAAGTCAATTGTCTTCCTTTGTTTTCCCTCCAAAATGGAATTTGAATATTTAAATGAGTATAATGGATGCATGGTCTTGAAAAAGTTGTCTTAGGTGTGTTAGGATGTTTTCTAAGGTTGGAGAATGGCTTGTTAAGTGATAATAGGTATAATGAGTCATGTGTGTGTGAAGGTGTCCTCATATTAGAGTAAGAGTTATGAAATATGTAAAAATGATGTAATAAAGATATTGTAGCTAAAAGAGGGCATATGAGTAAGGAAAGAGAGTTAGTTAGGGTTGGAAACATGAAAATGGATGAGTTAAAAAGAAAAGAATTTAAATGTAACACTTGGTTACAACCAAGTGACGAAGGGAGAGAGGTATACCTTGTGGAGGAAGGAGTTTTTGTAATGAATATATGAATATTTGTAGAGGATATTATGTTTTGGTGTGAGAGACGACTCTCAATATTTTTTCATAGTTGAAAATGGAAGTATAACTCTGATTTAGTGTGTATGAGTTCCTAAGGATCGTGACTATACCTTGTGGTTGGAATTCTCTAACTATGAGTTTGTAGCAGGGAACTCTTTTAGATCCTAATTCATAATATCCTATATGGTGATGATATTTTTCATGGTGGTGCTTGAGAATAAGTTCCAAGGTTCTTTATTGCATCTTGAGAATATGTCATGTGGTGAAAGAACCCAAGGCTTGAGATACTCGGTTTACACAATCTAGTTTTAATGGGAAACACGTGGTTAAGGATGGTGAGAGTATAAATATGAAGGGAATTTGAGTGTTTGAGGATGAGACAAAGGCACAAACCTTTAGGAGGAGAAACCAAGCATTAAAACCAAATGCCATTAAGTTTTGCAAGATCAAAGGGTTTAAGAACTCAACACCCCGAGTACACAGTTGAAAGAGAGAAAAAATATAGTCTAACACCGCTTATTAATAATTTTGGGAGCCTACTATCACTTTAAACATGTGAAAGAATTCAATGTGCATCTATAACAAGAGTTTGAGGAATTCAAAACGAGTTTATGTGATTTAGTGAGCAATTTTGCACTCTAGGCCTATCACAGGTTCCATAGCTATGGTTTGAAATTTGAGGGTGAACACTAATGACTTTAAAGATGAAATTTAGTGGAAATATTTCCAAAGAGGTCTATTAAGTGTTTCAAAAGGAAATTTGAAATTCCGTTAATGGAATATTAAATTGTACTGACAGCTTGGTGGATGATTAATCACACTTAGCCGAGACCTAACTAGAGGAACCACCTTACAAAACAAGTTGCTCTTATCCTTGGAGTCGAGCTTGAAACTTCTGGAGAACATTAAAGGGTTCAATGGGTACTTAAAAACACCTACATTGTATCTTGATACCTCTAACAAAGAGAGATATGAATGAAAGTCTCTATAAGAAGACCTAATTGAAGGTTAGGAGACAAAATTGTAAAAGGAAGATAATAGAAGATGTGTAAAGAATTAGACCCTAAAAATTTGCAAGCATGTTAAGGTTTTCAAAAGATTTTTTTGAAATTTTCAGAGCCTCCTAAGAACCTATGGAATCATGAATGTAAGGTTAGAGTAGGAAACATGATTGAGGGGCCTAGTAGGCAACATGGAGCGAAAGATTGAATGTAATATTTTTTTGAATCTTAAATGCAATGTATGATGGATATAACCTTGTTTCAAGTTCATGAATAGAGGTAGAATCCTAAGGAGCAATAAAATTACAAGTAGTCAAATTTCCATTGTTGAACTAGAAGAGCTAGTGGAGGAAAAGGTAAGAGTTAATAAGGGCAGTTGAGTACAAGGTCGGTTTGGGAGATGAACGAGAAATTTCATGTGTAAGTTGATGTGCTAAAGAGGCATATGAGATAGTGTAAACCAAATCAATTAGTTGGTAAAGACCCTCTTGTTGGAAATGTCTTACTTTTTGTAAAATTTTGACCTTTATGGGCTAAACTAATAATCCTCTAATGCCCAATATAATGAAAGAGAGAGGTTTCAACCACTTGCTAACTGAAATAGATGGTTGTTAATGTCATTCTCTACATCATGTGGTATCAAAGTAGGAGATTGAGTCTTTTGAGTTCATATTTTGTATGAATGATGAAAGGGTTAAATTGCAAAGACCGAAAAAACTAAGTTTGTAGAAGAAAAGTAAATTGTTGAAATTTTGGTGTAAATGCCTTAAGGTACTGCATTTGTCTCATAGATGTGTATTTTCAGATGACTGGGTCAAGAACCTCGATGAATAATATTTATTGTTGTGAGCCTTGAAGAGTGAATCTTTCTTGAACTTCAATGAAATTGTTAAGTTTTGAAGAATTAACCTTGATGTTTGAAACTTTATTGATCTTTTGAATGCTTTGATGATTGAATATTTCTAGAACATTGTTCATTAATTAATCTTGAGAAATCTTTGAGGCATACATATAAATAATAATGGTGAAGAATTGAATGGTGGACAAGTTGAGAAGCTAAGAAAGAAAGTTTTCTAAAAGACTAGGGTACAAAAGACCTAGGTGAGGACCTAAAGAGACCAATAGACCAAGGTGAAAGAGACTTGGGTGAAGGTCACATGGACGGATTGAAATAAGGAAGAAGCTATGATAAAGAGAAGGAAAGCACAAGAGTGAAAGAGTTGTTCTTATAGAAAGAACAAAAGGAGACAAAGGATAGATTTGAGAAGTTAGAAGAAATGATCAAGATCATGATGGGAATAGAAGACCAAATATTTGAGTGGAGGATGAAGAAAAAGGTGAAGTGGCCTATCAAGCTACTTATGAAGAAGGATAAGAAGAAAAATATGATGGCTTTAGAGAAATAAATAGTGAAAGACACTCATGAAAGAGTGAAGGAAAATGTGATATTATGTGAAGAAGAGAATGAGAAAAGAGAAAGAAAGGAAGTGAAGATGAAGAAAAATCTCATGTGGGCCTTATGGGATCTATTTTTGTTATCTAACTATATGTTTGAGTGGGTATTTGCAGGTATGAAGATAACAATGATGAAAATGAAAGAAAGGACTTCAAAATGGATGGGAACAAGGTCAAATGAAGCACATTTGGAAGAATATGAAGCTGAAATAGTACAAGTACAATTGGTACAAGGAAAATAAGACAAAATGGAAGGTCCTAAACCTGATCATGAAGAATGTTAAGACCAAATTCCATTCTATGAGGCATGGGAAAGCTATTTGGAAGAAGAGGAAAGTGCTAGTGATTAAGAAATGGATGCTAACAATGGAATATGGGAGGTGAATCAGATTTTGCAGGTTGGAAAAGAAGAAGAAAAAGGTATGAAAGCCACTTCTAGTGAAGCCAAGAGGAAGAAGGAATATGCTAAGAGAAAACACCAAGTTTATCATGCAAAAGATAACATACAACATGTCTATATTGTTCTTATATGGCTTAAGGAAATGAAAAAATAGTGAATTTTAAGGAGAATGCAAGTGAATATCAGGTTTGCAAAGGTTTTGAGTCAAGTTCACAAGCCAAAGAAGAAGAGAAAGCTGATATAGGAAAAATTTCAAGCCACAAGAGCAAGCAAACAAATTATATGAAGCCAAGACACTAGCCTAAACATATGACAAACAAGAAGTGGACAAATCAAGAATAAGAATCAAGTGAATGCACTATAAGAAAGCATGAATAATGAAGTGAACACTAGTTCAAGAGAACAAGATAAGATGGAAAAACCAGTTCAAGCATGGCAACCAAGAGTTTTACAAGAAAGTGAACAAACTCATCAAGAAAATCCAAGCAATTTCCAAGGTAATGAAGTGATTTGTCAAAGATTTGATGATGTACCTAACTATGGTGATTTGAATTCATTAAGTGCAATAAGGAAATAAGAATGTATAGCCTTCAAAGAAGTGAACAAAGAAGCTACATGGGAAATTGGTGAATGCTCCTACAAAAATGAAGAACAAACATGGAAGAAAGGTGAAGATTGTGCCAAAAGGATGAATATGACATCCCCAAGTTTGATGAGGCTATGGATGAAGAAGACAATCTCATGTTGAGATAAGAAATATACATGATTGAAGAATTTATTTACTCTTCAAAAGAGATACAAGCAAATAAGGAGACAAGAAATAAGCAAGAAAAGAGAGAAACACTCAAGGAAAGCAATCAAATTCAAGAGGTAAGCTTAGAAAAATAAGAATGCAAGGTGAGTACAATTGATTCTTTGTTGCTTAACATTGAAAATGGAGTGGGTGAATTCCTTGAAATTGTAAAAAGTGATGTTGATTGTGCATTTGAGGTTAATGAGCAAGGTTTTAATGAGGATTTTGTAAATAATATTGATGATATTTTGCAAGAATGGTTGGATGAGGTGGATGGTAAGGTGAAATGTGTAGGTAAAACTAAGGTAAAGGTGAATTCATGGACATGTGATGATGATAATGACAATAGAGAACAATAAATTCTAGAGTTGAGACAGTTTGAGAGGGTGCAAGTTGAGTATAAACAAGTGAAAAAGAGAAAAAATATGAAGATTTTTATAATACAAGGTATGGATATGAGTTAGGCATGAAGTATATAGTGATGGAAGGCATCAAAGAACATGGAGAAACATATATTTTTGTTGTTCTAACCTTTGTATGTGCAGGTATGAAGCATGAATACTTGAAGGTGATGAGAGTGAAGATGAAGAACAAAGAGAAATGGAAGAGAATAAAGGAAAATGGAAGACCAAAATTTATTCCATGGGACCCCGGTGACTGTGAAGAATACAAGGACGATGAAAACAAGAGGATTAGATCAAAGACAAGCTGTGAAAATTAAGACAAAATCAAGAGAACAAAGCATATGCATGGTTTTTCTCCACCTTGGGAGTATGATGCAGGAGCATCCTTGAATAAGAAATCAAGTGTAAAAATCAAGCTCCTTGGTGTCGTGTTTGTTATGAAGGAGCTTTAGGAGACTTATTGAGGCATACAAGTCATCAATGGAGATGAGAAAGTCAATTGTCTTCCTTTTTGTGTTTTCCCTCTAAAAGGGAATTTGAATATTCAAATGAGTGTAATAGTTGTATGGTCTTGAAAAATTTGTCTTAGGTGTGTTAGGAGATTTTATAAGGTTGGAGAGTGTCTTGTTAAGTGATAGTAGGTATAATGAGTCATGTGTGTGTGAAGGTGTCCTCATATCAAGGTAGGAGTTATGAAATATGCAAATATGATGTAATAAAGCTATTATAGCTAAGAGAGGGCATATGAGTCAAGAAAGAGAGTTAGTTGTGTTTGGAAACATGAAAGTGGATGAGTTTGAAAAGAAAATAATTTGATTGTAACAGTTGGTTTACCATCAAGTGAGGAGGGAGAGAGAGGTATACCTCATGGAGGAAGAAGTTTTTGTAATGAAGATATGAATATTTACAGAGGATATTCTATTTTGGTGTGAGAGGTGACTCTCAATACTATTTCACAGTTTAAAATGGAAGTATAACTCTGATTTGGTGTTTGTGTGCCTATTATTTATGAGTTTATAGCAAGAGTTCATGATTTTCTAACTTATTTTACATGACGGATCCAATGGTTAAACCGTAGGTGTTATTTTTCATGGGCTTATCTCAAGATTTGCATTATATTTCATACTCTGTTATGATCGTATGTGATTTGCATAGGGAAAGAAAATATTGAGATGGCTTTAAGAAGGTATAATGTGAACTCTTCTTTGTATGAGATGTAAGAAATGTAAATATGGAATCTAGAGTCTAAATAGGCCTAGATAAATTGTGTAGTTGTTACCATGTTCTAGAAAGGAAACAATGCTTGACTGTCCCGACAAGACTATACATGTATTATAGTGAAATGAATTGTGTACTGAGATTTGAACATCTTCTTTTCTGTCAGCAAGTACGTTGTATAGGATGCAAAAAGTGTCATTGTAAAGTGTGGGGAATAAGTGTTTTGATTTTCTCTATTGCATGTATGAGTTCCTGAGGACTATGACTATACCTTGTGGTTGCAGTTCTATACCTGTGAGTTTGTAGCATGGAACTCTTTTAGATCCTAATGCATAATATCCTAGATGGTGATGAGATTTTTCATGGTGGTGATTGAGAATAAGTTCCTAGGGTCTTTATTGCATCTTGAGAACATGTCAAGTGGTGAAAGAACCCAAGGTCTGAGATACTCGGTTTGCATGATCTAGTTTTAATGGGAAACATGTGATTAAGGATGGAGAGTGTATAAATATGATGGAAAATTGAGTGTTTGAGGATTAGACAAAGGAACATACCTTTAGGAGGAGAAACCAAGCATTAAAAACAAACTCCATTAAGTTTTTAGTATTAAAGGGTTTAAGAACTCAAAACCTTGAGTACACGGTTGGAAGAGAAGGAAATATAGTCTAACATCACTTATTGATAATCTTCGAGACTACTATCACGTTAAACACATGAAATAAATCAATGTGCATCTATAGCAGGAGTTGGAGGAATTCAAAATGAGTTTGTGGGATTTGGTGAGCAATTTTGCACTCTTGGCCTATCACAGTCCCATAGCCAGGGTTTAAATTTTGAGGGTGAAGACTAATGACTCTCAAGATGAAATTTGGTAGAAATCTTTCCAAGGAGGTATAGTAAGTGTTTCAAAAGGAATTTTGGAATTCCATTAGTGGAATATTAAATTATACTGATAGTGGAGGAAGATCAGTCACACTCAGCCAGAGACCTAACTAGAGGAGCCACCTTACAAAGGAAGTTGCTCTTATCCTTGGAGTTAGAGCTTGAAACTTATGGGGAAGATTAAAGGGTTCAATGGGTACTTAGAAACACCTCCTTTACATCTTGATATCTCTAACAAAGAGAGATATGAAGGACAGTCTCTATAAAGAAGACATAGTTGAAGGTTATGAGATAAAATTGTAAAAGGAAGATAATAGAAGATGTGTAATGAATTAGACCCTAAAAATGTGCAAGCATGTTAAGGTTGTCAAAAGAAAACTGTGAAATTTTCAAAGCCTTCGAGCACTTGTGGAAGCATGAATGTAATGTTGGAGTAGGAAACATGGTTGAGGGGCCTAATAGGTAACATGGAGCAAAAGAGTGAATGTAAGAATTTTGTTTATCTTAAATGCAATGTATGATGGATCTAACTTTGTTTCAAGTGCATGAACAGAGGTAGGAGCCTAAGGAGCAATAAAATTATAAGTAGTCAAATTTCCATTCTTGAACTAGAAGAAATAGTGAAGGAAAAGGTAAGAGTTAGTAAGGGCAGTTGAGTACAAGGTCAGTTTGGGAGATGAATGAGCCATTTCATGAGTAAGTTGATGTGGTAAAGAGGCATAAGAGACAGTGGAAACCAAATCACTTAGTTGGAAAAGACCCTCTTGTTGGCAATGTCTTAGTTTTTGCAAGTTTTGACCTTCATGGGCTAAACTAATGATCCTCTAATGCAGGGTACGATGGAAGAGTGAGGTTTGAACCACTTGCTAACTAAAATAGATGGTTGTTAATGTCCTCTGCATCGAAAATAGATTAAAATGGCTAAAAGAAATTTAGGCTATCGTTTTTTTGTTATTAGTTGATGTTATTTAATTTATGAATGAATGAAGTTAATTTCTCAAGTATATGCTTTATAATTTTTCCTTATTTTCCCTATGTTCCCAAAAGAAATATTATATTGATTTAGCTTAACAATGTTTAGAATTTAGTGTATGTGTGAAACGTTGTGTTTGGTTCAAAATAGTATATCAAAATCTAGGATATAGTTATGTGAGAGAGGAAACTGAAAACAATATCAATAATTTTTAGAACCAAATGCATAGGTTTGAGTGGGTGCCACTTTGCTGAACTCCCATCCTTATTTGATATTAAATAGTAATGAATATGAGCCTTAGTTCCATCCGCTAGTCAATTTCTTTCTTTTTTGAAGGCACTTGTTTCTATCGTCCACCAAGTTTTGGTTTTTCTAGGAGCGTAAGTCTTTTGTAAAATCTAACCATCGCCTCTCCCTCTCATTCTCACTCTCACTAATTTTTTTAATCTTTCATGTTTTTGGGTTTTTTAATAAATGCTTGTATATATTGTGGCAGTACATATGGGACACAAAATCAAACTTTTCAACATACATGTTCAATTTTTCCTTCTTACTATTGCTCGCTTCTATAAGTAAACCAACAACAATGCATTTCTAATGTCTTTTTCATTATATCTGCATACAAATACCTATAGTTTTAAAATGCCAAAAAAGAACTATGTAATTTATAGTTGTTTTCATCCAAAGCTTTGTACATTATATCACTTTTTTGCATATTGAATTGTTTTAAGGGTTAGACTTCATGTTTGCACTTTTTAAAAAATATAAATGAATAGGGAAAAAAACTTTAGAGCTTCTCATTTTTTACAAATGTGTGTAAATTTACTTACATCATATACAAGGTGAACAATGCTATGTGAACGCATCCTTCATTTCATGTTTGACTGCGCTACAAGTTTACATTTTCCACCATATATTTGCAGAACTCCCACTTTCTCGAGCATCTTTTACTTGCCATGGAAATAACTTTGACACACGAAGGAATTTCTCAATTAATTGAGGGTGGTTCCAATGTTGACCCTACATTTTAGATACTACACTTGTCCTCCCTACGCTCTGTTCTCAACATGGGTGCCCAACATTGTGTTGACCTTTCAGATGGGCTACATTTTTAGACAACACTTCTACCCTCTAAATTTGCAAGCCATGTAACCAAAAATCAATACAAGAAGGCTCCATTGTGTGCTTACACAAATCTCGTGTTAGAATGATAAAAAATGAATTGTAAGCTTCATCCCTTGCTCAATTACCAATGTATATAATTCCCCTATAGTAATTCTAATTTTTTCCATTTGTTTTTTCCATCTGTTGCTCAATTCTAATTTTTTCCCAATTGTTTTTCCATTGCAGGATTGTTCTTATCATTGAAATGGATGTTGTTGTCAAAACACATATGTTAATCGGTGCTCCAACCCAAATACCAACAAATGCTCTCCAAAATAGTCAGTTGCCGCAAACAGATGCAAGTGTAAACCAGGTTAACATATATTTTGTGAGTACACCAACTCAAATAAGTGGATTGAATACATATATGCGCATGTGGTCTGTAGAGGGTCGCGCCCTAGCAAAAAATAACCTTCGCGAATATCACAATTCAAAGGGAGATGGTTTCATTTTTGGGTTTGATTTTGTGGATCGGGAAGGAGGGGAAATCCACATCACCTATTTCAATGAGGCTGCCGAAACATTCTATGATCAGATTGAAAATGGGAAGCTATATAAAATTTCCAATGGGAGGATTGCTGATGCAAAACTATGTTACAACAATTTGAACGGTGCTTTGGATATTTTCCTGCAACCATAACTCCTCTCGTAGCAAATGAGGATACAATAACTGCCCATCACTTTCAATTCACCAAAATTAAGGACATACTTGTAAGTGTTGACGAGTATTTTTTGATTTGATTGGTATTGTTCTTGCCATGTCACCATGCTCAACTATTCGTAGGCATGACCAGTCTGAAAACAAAGAGAAGAACTCTATAATTAAAGGACATGTCAGGATTCAATGTCATTGTCACTTTGTGGGGACAACATTTAGATGAGATAAAAAAGAACTTGAAGACATTCTTTATATACCACATCTTCCAGTCCTTGCCTTGAAAGCTTCTCACGTCTCCAGTTTCAATGGGACCTCAATTGACACTATTTCAAGTACCAAATGTTACGTCAACCCTCCAATTTCAGAAACTACTACACTTCATGGTTGGGTTGCTTCTGATGACTACTCCCATCTGACGCCCTCTATCACAAGAAAATTTTTGGGCCCTCCAAAAAGATTGACCTCTGTAACAACAATTTCGCAGGTCCTATAAATGGGGAACACTGAGAATAATGAATGGGCCATGGTTACAGCAGAAATCACAAATATCAGCATGGACAACTTTTTTTTTACATGGCATGTCCTCTTCAAAAAGGTGACAAACAATGCAGGAAAAAATTGCAAGAGCATGACAATGGTTCATGGTTCTGTTCAAGTTGCAACGTAGAAGTTCAGAACTATGATTATAGATATGCACTCAGGATCGATCTAAAGGACCCAACAGGGGAACTTCAATCAGTTACTACTTTTGATGAGACAACTAAGTCAATCATGGGTGTTGCAGCTAGTGACCTCCACCTATTGTCTATAGATGAAGATGCAACTAGTGAAATTACAAGAAATGTCATCAAAAACCAATACTGCTTCACACTTTCCCTGAAAAAGAGACATACCACGAAATCAACATATTGAAATGTGTCATCCTCAATTCAAAGAAAGTGGATAGCAGTGCATCTCCTCCGTAACCTTCTTTACACAAATTTTTCTAACGCACCCATCCCTTCAAACTTTACACCCTCCCCATCCCTTTCTATACTTTGAACTATCAACGCTATGTTAGTTATTTCATATCTATCTTTCCTTCACCCTCTTCCACGATTGTCCATTAGCACTTCTGAAAATGTTTCCCTCTTTTTCCCTGCTTCAAAAGAAAACTGTTGTATTTCCTTTTACACTGACATACTATTGCCTCCTACTACTATGTGGATTGAAAGTACTATTAAGAAAATAAATGAATATTACTTGCACTTTTGTTATGCACATATTTGCATCCTTGTAGACTATGTGAACGTACTATATTTTTCCATATAACTAATATTATTTTCCTTCAGCAACATATGTAGTTTTTTATCCTCAAAATTTTACCTCATACACGTAGTTTCCATTGGAACTCCACATGCATTTCAATTGTATATAGTTTATTGATTTTGACTATTTCTGCATTTGTATGTCATCAAACAATGCATCGTTCCTTGCTGACTTGCATGGATTTTTTTCAACAGTGGTACTCCATAAGTCTGTGACTTCTCAATCATATCAACTCTTGCAAAATGAGCCCGACGAAGAGAGAACTACGCAAAAATAAATTTCACATAACTGTTGAGCAACAACATCATCACCTAGAGTGTAGAACAAAGACAATCTCTAATATCCATCAACTTACATCGACCAACAACCTACCATTCCCTGACATTCCAATCTTGCCATCAAATTCAACTAGTGAAGGATTGCCAACCAACATTCTCGCAAGTAACTTCAACATTAAATTTTAATCATGACCATACCAATTCCTTTGGTACAAACTCATCTTTGCTTACTACTGACACATCTTCACATTTATTTGGGATTCCACATGAAACTGTCTCAAGGACCAACCT
This sequence comes from Taxus wallichiana var. yunnanensis, assembly GCA_018340775.1. NCBI lineage: Eukaryota > Viridiplantae > Streptophyta > Pinopsida > Cupressales > Taxaceae > Taxus > Taxus wallichiana. The sequence continues at coordinate 114,771,094 of CM031233.1, forward strand.
TTCTTCACTCCGTACATACATGTACAACTAGTTCCTCCTCTCCTTCTGACTACTTTCTACCTTGTAATCCACCATCCACTCAAACAAAACATCCCACCCCTTCCCATACACACAGTTTTCCAATATTCCCACCTCTTTGCAAACTATTGAAGCCCAATGTTGATTTCACAAAAGAATAGATTTTTGGCGAACATCCAAACTTACTCAATTTGTTTGGAAAATTACCCTAGAATTAAAACAAGTTTTTTTGAAGGTTTGCCTTCCTGTAAGATGTAAATCCAAAAACATGGTCACCTCTTCTATTCATGGAACAACATGGACCCTAAAAAGTAGCCTACCGGTCTTATGTCTTTAACCCAAAATTGAGGAGATGTTTATCAGATGAGTCAATCCATTCTTGCAATTCACCCAAGTACGTGGCAAACAATACAAATACAGAGGACAAAACATAAGTTTCCCGCAAAACATTACTTCAATAGAAAAATACCTACCACACCACCTTGGAGATTTGGACATAGTACTCATACAAAGGGAAGGAGCTAATTTAACAAAGTATGATTTCTACGTTAGTAGATCTCATGTTTGGGAAGCCTTACAATATAAAATTTTCCACAATCCCTATTAAAAATATGTCTTAATCGACAATGGCGCCCTTTCCTCTCTACCATCTAAGTCATCAAATGTTTCCTCCTCTCTTAACACAGCCATAATGGAACTACCCCAAATTTAAACCGCTTCTACAGCTCATGGTATTGATGTTTCAATTGACTCTGATGAAACACATGAACACTCATTATCTTTCATGCCAACACCTCACAATACAGGAACAAAAGAAGAGGAAATCGAACAGTTCTTACTCACCCACGGTGGTAACAATCCAATTACCATGCCATGGCCAGAGCTTGAGCTCTCGCCAATAAATGAATACAATACAGAGGGCCTTTTCTTAATGGATTTCTTAACTTTGTTTCCAGTAGGAAAAGCAATGTGGCAACAACCCCACATAAAAGAAGTTCCAAAGCATGAATACACTCTACATTTGATGCGCTACCATGATGGGTGTTTTGGTTCCCACCAATGATTTCGCTTACTTCCTTCTATACCTCATAATGTGCCATAGAGTCAATTTACAACAAAAATTTTATGAAACAAAACATTGAATCTGAAATCCCTCCAACAATTGGAGATATGCAAAGACAACTATTGGAATGCCCCAAAGACAACCTCCCAAACACTTTAATGTGGTTTGGTTTGAGTCTTTGAGGGACACAATCATTTTGGGAAAAAATCATATGCAAGCTTTCAGATATGGTAGAACAATTGGGGACACCAAATTTATTCTTCACTCTAAGTTCCACAGACACTAAATGGCTAGATCTCCACAATATTATGTTTGGTGCATGCCCTACTGATCCTCGATCCGCACAACATTGGAGAACCCTTAACATTATCTCTAACCCTCATCGAGTATCAGCATACCTGCATCACAGATTCACAATATTTCATGAATAAATATTGCAGAAGGAACTTGGAGTAGTAGAATTTTGGTACAGGTAATACAATCTACTTTTTTATAAGTTTGTTCCAAACTACATAGCTAATATTTATGTTCCCTCGTCTCACAGGTATGAATGGAAACATAGAGGCTCTGCACATGTCCATGGTTTATTGTGGCTTGAGAACACCCCTAAATTTGATGCAATGGACTGGGAAGATACAACAACTATTGAGGCAACAAAACAATACTTTGATAAGTTCATGTCTGCCTGGAACCCCCACCCAACTTACAACCGGTTGGATTTTGTTCGCAGTCACTACTAGATGACCCTTGCTTACTAGATACAACACAAATTCTATCATCCTCCCCACTTGTAGACCTTTAATCATGTTCCACACTAAATGTTTAGAGAAAACATGCTGCGTGAAAGCAATTGTAGTTGCGGTGCGAGTACAACACCCCGTAGGCCACACAACCTACTTCATCCTTGCTCATTGAAAGTGATGGGAAAATTAAGTACATCCCTTTGAGAAATGATGATAGATTGAACATCCACAACCAAACTATGATATCCATATGGAGAGCAAATGTCGATTGCCAACCAAGTACTTTCCGCCATGTAGTTCTTAAGTATATTACAAAATATGCTTCAAAAGCATAGCAATGTTCAGAAACCTATCACCAAATGCTATCTAAATTTTTAAGAGATGCTAACGTGGATTCTCCAGCACATATTGCGATCTACAAAATGATCACAAAAAGTGTTGTTGAACATGACATAAGTGCACAAGAAACATGCCACATGCTCCAAAAATTGCCACTTGTTATGTGCAATCATTCACTTGTATTGTTAAATCTTAGCAAAAAAAAATTAGAAGTGTCATTAAAAGTGACACCAATGTACAAGAAACAATCATTTTCTTAGATGCATATAGATTTTGCCCAACAATCATGGAATACCTACCTCTTATTTAGGCTACTCGAGATTGGAGCTACAACAGAACCGTAAAGGTGATAAATAGAAACGTGATCAAGCCAAACAATTCTTTGGGTCCACCCGAGATTTATGGATGTCCCGGCTCAGGATTCAATGTCCTATGACCTTTTTTGTTGGTTTGAAATCCTTTTATACAAGCCTTTCAAAAATATTATCTCTGAATTTGGCTCAACCACACAAGACATCAATTACACTTGGGACTTATTCAAGGACATGCTACAGATGTTAGTTTTGACTATGAGGTCGAATGCAATATTCAACAGGAAGCATTGCATGAATGGTACGTTTTCAGACAACTTTGTCTAGGAAACAACACAGTCTTGACAATCTTGAAATGTTGGGAAACACGATTTTGACATACACAATAATTGGAACATACATGATGTTCCACCTGATTTGCAGATAACTGGTTCATCATTCATCGAGAGAGAAAAAGGAAGACACAATTAACACCAACATGCAGGCCACACCACCATCTTCCACACTTCCTTTGTCTTCATAACAACAACTAGCTCTTGATACCATACTACACCATTCAAAGAAACAAATCCCTTCTACCTCCACTAAGATTAAAAATTCAAGGAAAAACTGGCACAGAAAATCATTTCTGATAAATAAAATCCGAATTCATTCACAACAACATCAACCACATCTCCCTCACCTCTCCTTCGCTCACCCCTACCGATGTTTCAACATTCAACATCTCTGCATCCACAATCCATGCAGGCCTCTCGTATTCCAATCAAAGAACTAAAACCCCTTGAAGGCCATGCATTATCATCTTTTCAAGAGTCACTAAAACATATAGAATATATTCTTATTGATGAAATGAGTTTCATCAGCCCAAAGTTGCTAAGCAAAATTGACTACAAGCTATGCGAGGCTTTCCCACATTCAAAAATAGCTGAATTTGGGAACAAATATGTCATCCTCCTCAACGACCTCAACCAATTACCACCAATTT